>VDFB02144675.1:0-40104 GCA_007258455.2 Sequoia sempervirens | reverse complement strand
CAAGGATTGGGTTAAGCAATGTAGTTTATTTTAGATTTTTTTCCTTTCTTAGAATGAACTACATGGGTGGATTTTACCTATGGTTTTGGATTCACTATTTAATAAAATTGCTTGATAATTTCTTATAAATGTATGCATATTATAATAAAGAAGGGATTATAACCTTTGGTTTTTCATTTAATTAAATTATTTGAGGATTTCTTATAAATTTGTGCTTATAAATACAAACACATGCATATTATAACAAAAAAGGGTAATACAATTCGAGAGGAGCCTACCAGAAGGAACCATAACAAGAAGATGAATAAGGAAAATATTTTAGATGATTAGATTGTGGAGTTTGTGGATAACCATTTTGAATTCAAAGAAAATGAATTGAAGGCAGATATATCCCTTAATCCCTCATAATCTTGTACCTTAATTTTTATCTTCATTGTACTGCATTGTTCTTTTTGACTAACTTTGTATTAACTACTTTTTTCGATGATTATCCTACTATTTTTTAGCTTGTGTTATAACAGAAATTAGATCCCTTCCAAAATCTTTTTTACCTTTAATCAAAAGAAAATAAATAAATAAACAATTATATACATTCTAAAAAATAAATGATTGTGATCTTTGAAAATTGTTATTACACCAAGCTAGATCTTATATACCTAAACAAATGGGACTATATGAACACGTTTGAGTTCTGCAACAACCAACGACCGTTGTGAACGAGACAGCCCGTTTTTCAGAAAACGGCTTCGGCTGCACAACTAAAACAGCCGCATTTTCGGATCCGTTGCAACTGGTTGAGTCCTGCAATTTGTAATTCTCTGTGTTATTTGTATAGAAAAATGGTTACAATAATCTGTACATATAATGGGAATAAATTAAGAAAATGTGAAATATATGGTTGTGAATGGAAAACAGTCCAACTTCACCCAACGCTGTTTATTGTTTCTGTTGCATTTCTCATTTCTGGTTTCTGATAAAGGCTCAAATTTTTATGCCTGCAAATTCATAAAATGATTTTTTTCCATCTACTCCACGAGAGTAATAGTCTTGCATGTAATCCTGGTGTATAAATTTCCTGAACAAGCAGGGATGATTATCATCAATCAGCTCAGGGGCAGGACTGATCTCTTCAGTGAATCCGGGAGCATAAAATACTCCAATTGATAGTCTTGCTTTCTCCTTGTTCGTAACTGCTCGGTGTATTCTGCTCTTGTATCTTCCATTTGTCATAACCTGCAAATTCAGATTCACAACTTGAGAAAAAGAACAGAGGACTCATAATTTAGTGTATTCGACCATTATAGTGCCTCGCCTCTGTATGCATTGGCAAGCAAGAGAATAAGAGGAAGACTAATCACATTCATTTTCTGATTTCTTGTTTTCATTTTTTTTCATTCCTAAAGATTGATTCTTTGATAGTGATAGTGAGATTACCTCTATCAAGTTTCCAATATTAATGACCAGGGCATAAGGAATTGGTTTCAAAGATCTCCATTGGTCATCCTTGTGAATCTGCAATCCCAGTACTTCATCATCCTGCAGCAGTAGAGTCAGGGCTACCATGTCTGCATGTGCACTTAGTCCTAGAACAAGATCTGGACTAACACAGGGAGGATAGTAATTCATCCTCATTCTTTGGAATGCATTGTCAAATTTCTTCTTAAAAAAGTCAGGTTGTAACCGCAATGACTCAGTAATCAAAGCCAATAGTTGCCCAGCAAGTCTTTTCATTTCAGTATTGTATGCATCCACATTCTCCCTGCAAATCCCAGAAGAAAAATATTAGAGATGTTTTGCCCATAGAATTTTAAATACCACTCTTTTTATTCTAAATTTTGATTTCCCAAGACAGGCTGATATCAATTTCTTAGTTCAAATAAAACCATTACTATAACTGAGTGTAACTAAAACTAGTTCAAGATAACTCTTAACATATACTATTTATTCCAGGGAAAATGTAGAAAACAGAAGTCAGAAAAAATGTTAATGTTGCGTATGAGAGTTATGCATGGGTTCATTATCATGAATTCCACCACTGTACAAGAGGATGACCATACTGGTGCCAAGATAAATTTCAAAGTTTATGGAAATTGATTTCATTTACATTGATGATATCTAGATTTTTAAGGAAATACAATTTTGTCTTTATTTTTATCGGGTTGAATCTAGGGGTTTATTTTGATGTAATTCTGAACTGAGCTATAACCGGAGGTTTTCTTCCTGATTTTTTCATGTTGCTATGCTCTTTTTAACAAGGACAATGTAATTTTTTATTATTTAATAAAATTTTAGTGGTTAAGCCACTTCTATCAAAAAAAAATAAAAACATACGGGCTATTTATTCTGTCGTAGTTACTTAGAAATTGCATCCAACCTTGTCCTTTTTATTTCTGTAGCATTCTTGAGAGGAAAACACAATTACAATGACTTTATTTATCTTTCTTTATTTATATATATATATATATATAAATAATAGGAGAATGCAATTACAATGACTTTTCTTTAAAAAATATATATATATTTTTTGTTTTTCTAACATTCTGAATTTTTTTATTTTTTTTTATTTTTTTTAATTTTTCTAACATTCTGAACAGGAGAATGCAACTACAATGACTGAAAGAATTATTTAAAACGATGCTTACTTATAGCCATGCAAATCCAAACGCCAAAAAATTCTCCAGTTGGGGATAAGCACAGACAGGTCATTGAATCAATAAAAAATTGAACCCAACGGTACTTGCATATTAGCTTCCTTACAATTGACCATTGAATCGAATAATATTCTAGACTTAGCAAACAGATAAAATAGTTTCACATTTGACTACTGAACCAAATAATGTTCCAGGCCTAGCAAACAGACAAAATACATTTGAGCTCATTTCAAAGGCAGACAAAAGAAGGTTCCCAGTAGCATCCAGACCTCAAATTTCATCCTGAATGCTGAACAAAACTGCTCTACAGATAATCTAAGGCATCCATGTAAAGAAAAAGGCTCAATTTTCTACAATAATAACATTAATATAATTTTTCTCCATATGGCATTCTGCAATACCTGAAATCAGCAGGCTCAGTCGGCCAGAATTTCATATCTCTGAGCTCGGAAGGATACATGACCAATCCTAACACATTACCCCAATCCAGCTTCTGATTTTCAGACATAACGAAGGTCTGAACATAGCCCTGAAGATCTTGGCTCACTGAATATCTCTGCTTCTTATCCAATGGCAACTGGAAAAACTCTTTGCCAATTTTTTTTAGACTGTCTATCAGTGAATGAGGAATACCGTGATTAACAACCTGTAAAGCATGCACATCCATGTTTACCTGACTAAACTGCTAATTCAATCGAATTATCTATCTTCCATATACACATATATATATATATATATATATTAATTGATGAAACTGAAATAGTTACATAAAGATTTTCAAATAGCAATAGTTGTCATTAAAATCCAGAGAACAAAATTCCAAGGAGCTTTATTACAGAACCACTTCCAGCTAGTCTCACAAGAAAACAAGAGGCAAACAAGAAGTAGAAAGAAGAATATCAGCTGAAATCATGATGAGCGAGTGAAATAAGTTTTGAGCTTTGGACTGAAGAAAGTGATCCACAATCCATAACATGTCATCTACAATCAATATCAGAAGCCCATTTAACCAAACAATCTGCAACAGAATTCCACATAAAGAAATAACTTTCAAGAAGATTGAGAAGCTTTCCCCTTATTCAAGAGGGAAACCAACATGATTGAATCCATCTCACAAATAATATTTTTCCAACCCAGCTCACAAGCTTTCTCCAGAGCTAGTAAGACAGCTTTATCTTAAATGTCATAGTGCAATATTACTAGAAACCGCAAAACAGCCAAAACATACAATGAGATTTTAAAAGGTTGCATTTAAAATACTGGTATATGTATGGTGTATTTTTCAAAATATATAACATAATTTTTCTACACAATTGTTTCTATTCATTTTATTATCATTAATATAATTAAAATTTTAAAAAACCATATCATTGTATTTATTATCAATAAATATTTGAGGTTTAGATGATTTCGAATCACTGCAGACAGCAGGTATATAGTCTGTAGCCAGTATAAGGAAGGAAGAGTTTATTGGAGAGAAGGATGTTAGTGTAAGGTTGGAAGAGGTTTGGAGACATGGTTTTTCAGATTTGTGTTTTTTGAAGGTAGTGGGTAGGGTGAAGGAAGTTTGTTCAGAGGATCTGTTTCCTGGGATTGCTTAGACAGATTGCTTAGGCATAAAGTGTTGAAAAAGTTATATGAATTCTTATGATCGAAAAATAGGGAATGGTCAAGAAGAAAATCAGTTTCAGCAATTCAGTGGGAAGGACTGCTGTTAGTGTTCAGAGTTTTTCGGATCTCTATGGTTCCAAGCCACGTATTAGCCTTTTGTTGGGTGCTTGGTCTTGTATCATTTGTTATTGTTGTTGTGGTAACTGCTGTTTTTTAATATTTGTGCTGCTGATCCATGTAACAATTTCATCTTTATTTGGTAGACTCAACTGATCTTATCCTTGTAAGAGGATATAAACCCTTTCAAAAATCTATCTTTATTCTTAATAAAAAATAATTATATTTAATATTATATACACATAAATAACTATAAAAATAAAAGAACTGTCCAGAAATGGCTTCTCACAACAGATCTCACCTGACAGACTGTCAAAACATGAAACAGAAACTACTGGTCATGTTTCTGAAAACATGGTTGTGGTTCAAAAATGGTTATATTATATAATATATCAAAGTTCAAATTTTGACTTGGGTTTTACAGTTTAATTAAATGAAATTCTTAGCATAGATGTAGGTTTATTCAATAAACAGAAAAATGCAATATTTATTCAAAGAAAATTTAAATTCATAATACCTGAAAGAATCCCCATTCTTGACAAGCCTTACCCATTTTTTTGATCTCTTCTTCTCTGTGTGGTGTTTGTGCAATCTTACTCATATCAATGACGATACTATTCATCTCATTGTCAAATAGATCAGTTGAAGGTTCAAACATTGCTGGTCTCTCTTCTTCACTTTTCACATATCTCTCTGGAACTTCTTGGAGCGGCCTTTTAGCCAATTCTTCAACACTCTCAACTGCAACTAGAGATCTTCCCCAGTTGCGTGAACTAACAAAATCACCTGAAACCATTGTTCCTCTGCACTTCAAAGCTAATCAAATAAACAACCTGAAAATTATTGTGTAAATTGAAGATACAAGCAACAGTATTTGTGGAAACAAAGATTTCCTAGTGTATTTTATAGCAGTTTGAAGTTGGCAAAGTTGAAATCAGAGGCCACGAGAAACATGTTCGCAGTAAAACAAGAATTTAGTACGTAGGAAATCCACGTGGCTTGACAACGCAGGAAGAAGAATGAGAAAGTGTGTTAAGACAATAAAATTCCGTCCATGGCAATTATAACGTGTGCTCTTGCATGGATTTAAATGAGAGAGTCAAAAGGACGTTACCTACTTTTGGCGGTGCTTAATTTCAAAAATCTATTCAAATTTCAATACAGCTTGATAAAAGTTCAGCGTCGAGAGGAACTCAGAGAATTCATAAACGTTATCACTTTTACCATGTAACTACACATCTTTGAATTTTATTACAAGAGTAGTTGAGTTGGTTTTAAAACAATATAAAAGATTTTGTTGAATATGGTATTCTACAAATTCAATAAAATGCCAAAAGCTAGTCTAATGAACTGTGGAAAGTGGAAATGTTTACATAGAAAACTTTACATTGAATGTGAATTGAGTTTTATTATGTTAAATATGAATGATTTTTTAAAATTTGTTGATTAAAAATTAATTGTGTATGACTTTTTCTATCTATTTTTGCTTTTTAGATGTGTAAAATATTAACTTATTTATATAAAATAATATAAGACTCTTATCATTAACAAATGAATTATTGTAAGAAACTAAAAAAAATCAAAGGTATTTTGAATTATATATATATATAGGGGAGGGAGGGGGTGGGAAGGTAGATATAACCTACAAGTTCCCCTATTATCTATAGGTCCCCATGTCACTTTCACCATCTACTATGTATTTTTTGAAGATTTAAAAAAGGGTAGCTGACCTAGTTTTTGAAACAATACAAAATATTTTGTTGAATGTGATTATTCTAAAAATTCACAAAAATGTTATGGTAGTCTAATTGACATATAAAAGTATAAAAAATCTTATGTTAAATTTGATTTGTTGTGAAATTTTATAAAATTGTTATCATGTTATTTATATGAATTGGTTTTTGGGGATTTGTTGGTTAAGGCTATGTTTTGTATGGACCTTTTCATGTGATTTTTATTCTCAATTTTATTTTTTGGATATGTGTAATTTTAATCTTTATATATAAAGTAATATAAGATGCTTAAATTCATTAAAAATAAAATCTAATCGTCAACATACCACTTTCACTATCTACTATAGGTCTTTAATTTTTTTTTAAAAGGTAGTTCAATCAATTTTTGAAACAATGCATTATTTTTTTATCAAATATGATTATTCCATATGAAAAGTCACAAAAATGCCAAGGTATTCTAATCCACTTTTCAAACAATAAAAAAATTATTATCTTGAATGTGAATTGTTATGAAAACTTATAACAAGATTAATATTATAAATATGAATTAGTTTCCTATGATTTGTTGGTTAAGGTTATGTTATGTATGGACTTTGATGTGTGACCTTTTTTACCCAATTTTTTAACTTATGCAATATTAATCTTTATACATAATAGTATATAAGACAATTAATCATAAGAAAATAAATTTAGATATAAGAAACTTGAAAAAGGTAACGGTATTCAAAATGAATTGTAAAAATATTCAAATTTAAATCCACAATACTAATGTCAATATTGATAGGAACTAGGAGTACCCATCAACATATCACTTTTACTATTTCCTACACAAGTCTTGGAAAATTTGAAGAAAGTTAGTTCAATTAGTTTTTGAAACAATATTTTTGTTGTTGAATGCAATTGTTTGGAAACTTCAAAAAAATAGCAAGGTACTCTAATCAAAATTTGAAAGTATAGAAAAGATTAAGTTGAAAGTGAATCATTATAAAAATTGATTAAAAAAAATTCTTATATTAAATATGAATTAGTTCTTGGAATTCGTTGGTTAAGGTTATGTTTTATATGAAATTTTTGTACCCATGTTTATTGGATATGTGGAATATTAATATTTTTATATATAACATTTTTAATATAAGAAATTTATTTAGAAAAAAATGAAATGCTATAAGAAAATTGAAAACCGTAATCATACTCTAAATGGCTTTTAAAACTATTCAAATTTGGATCCAACTTAATAAGTGTCAATATAGATAGTAACTCAAAGAACTCATAAACGTACCAATTTCACCATCTATTATAAATCTTTGAAATATTTGTAAAATCTAGTTCAATCAATATTTAAAATAATAAAAACAATTGTTGAATACGATATAAAAAATCATAAAAGTTCCAAGACCTAGTCTAATCAACTTTTAAAAGAGGAAAAAATTATGTTAAATGCGAATTATTCGTTGATTATAAGTGTGGTTTTTGAAAGGGCCCACACCCTTTTACAACCAAGAATTAGGGCCACCAACCTCACTCAAGACAACTTTCCACAAATTATACAACGGAAAATATTTTCTAAAATGTAAAAAATTTAAACTCCCTTTGCAACCATAGAGCACAACCAACATGGTAACTAACAACTAGCCTACACTATCCCTAAACCCCATCTAGCACTATTTTCTCCTATCCCAATATTGTGTACATGGAATAATATTTGGAGGACCTTACTTCCTTCTTTAAAATATAGTCGAAGAGTCCAAGACAATCTTGTTAGAACATAGATATACTGAGAGAGGGGGTGAATCAGTATATAAAATTATTAATAAAAAAAATGTGGCTTCATAAATCAGATAACACATGCAAAAGCAAGAGCATAAAACACAATAGGGTGAGTGCATGAAGATGGGTAGCCAATTTGTGGTCACTTTTTGAAAAAAAAATTGAAAACTCTTTATAACGTGCTCGCATTATGGCTTGGTGTGCCAAGCCTGAGGCTCAACCACAACTAGCCCATAATGCAAGCGCATAATAATGTGCTCACGTTATGACCTATTAAAACCAACAAAAAAAAAAATGAATTCATTTTTACTTGTGACTATGTTTTGTTTGTTGCTCGCAGCCAAAATGCCATTATTCCACGCTCACATTCTAGGAGGAGCTATTTTGCAAATTTCTTCATCAACACTTGTTGTTTCATTGTCAAGATGCTACCACATCGACGAGGAGGTTTGAGAGGTAAGGATTGTTTGCTTTTTGTTTTGAATTTGTTAGTTTTAGGTTATATTTGATATTTATTTTTTTGAATTTTTAGGAGATGCAAATCAACCTACAAACCCTCAAAATCCTCAACAAGTAGAGCAACAAAATCCTCAAAAAAAAAATCAGCCACAACAACAACCTCCTCCACCAATCCCTCAACACCCTCCTAGAATTCAGCAAAATTTAATGAGTGAAATTGAGAAAAATTAAAAAATTTGAGGATTTAATCAAGAGGTTGAGTGATCCAAATGGTTCAACTGTGGAAAGAATGACCCTGGCAACTTCATTGAAAGAAATGTTAAAAAATGTAGATTCAATTAGAAAACAAATAACTAGATGGCAACATAGGAGGCAACCAGCTAAGGCTTATTACACAGATAAATTATCATATTTAAAGATGTAAAGGATTTAAAAATTACAAATGGTGATTTTTTCTCATTATTCATTGACCCACACACAAATCAAAATCTCACCCTCAATGCGAAGAGGTTTTCTATTCATTGGTGCCACCACCAATAGATTAGGAACTTTTTTTTTATGATAAGTGGTATGTATGGTTTTTGATTACCCACCATGTAACAATTGTAAAGTCTCGTAGTATTTTCTTAAGAAACTATATTGAGTTCATATTGAACAAAATCCCAAATTATTTTGATATGAGGGACTTCCAGGAGGAGGTGGGGGGTCATCTCAGGATAGACTCGGCGCACAACCAGATCTTACATGGCAAGGGAGATGACCTCTCGCTAGGCCGCTTCATGAGAACGTCATTATCCCTTCTATCATGAAGGAGAGTACTGGAGTGGAGACATTGGAGACGATCAGCTCTTTGACCCATAGTGTCATCCAACATGCCAACCATATTCTATAGCACCATCTAGGGGAGACTTCGAGTGGTGGCCTTCGAACCCATTTGTGTTAATCTTGCAGGGCGACTTGTTCATATGACCCCACCGACACTCAAGAGGCTACTACATAGGATTCATCTATAGCTATGGATATGGAGAGGGCATTTGGCATTTTGCATGAGGCGTATGACATTGATACTTAGGTAAAAGTTAGCATGTTCATTGAATTTAATTTATTAAATTTCAATTTTGAAATGCAAGATTAACTAATTTAGTTTTATGATTTTAATAAAATTGTAGGGTCACAATGTTGAGACTGGATACACTAGCCTTACACTTTCTTATTTCTGCAGTACACCTATTGGTGGGGTATGTAACTAGTAAACAATTATAAATTTATTACATGTTAATAACATTGTTTTACGAATGGTATTTTAATATATGATTTTGGATGTTGAATAGGCTAATATTGGAGGTTTCGAGGGATAACCTCTTAGTGCCAGTTGATTTACTCAAACCTACATGCATGTAATAGAATAAAGAGTTAACTA
The DNA here is from genome assembly GCA_007258455.2 of Sequoia sempervirens. Lineage (NCBI taxonomy): Eukaryota > Viridiplantae > Streptophyta > Pinopsida > Cupressales > Cupressaceae > Sequoia > Sequoia sempervirens. The sequence continues at coordinate 30,346 of VDFB02144675.1, read as the reverse complement.
ATGAATTATACTTAATAGATTTGTGTAGTTTATATTCATATTGTTAATTATGTTGCATTGCACATCATTCAAACTCAAATCATTACTTCACATTCCATAACTAATAACTAGATATTGATAGAAGACAAAATTTCAACTACAATATAGTTTTTTAGAAAGTCAACATAAGCAATGATGTAATTAATTCACATAGCATAAGTAATAAGTCTAGGAGAAACTTCCAATAGCATTTGCTTGTCATGGCATTCCATGAGACCACATTTTACTGCTTGACATCTTTTCAAATAATTCAATTCCATGTCTATGCTATGGATGCTTGGAAGGAATATATGAAAGAATAATAGTAAGCAATATCATAGACAAGGCAATGAGTTTTTTGAAAAATTCCTCAAAGAAATGTGATCTCATGGTGATGTCCATCACCATGAGACCCAATTTCTTTGAGGAACATTTTCAAACAACTCGCCACCTTTTCTATGCTATCACATTTTCCATGCATATCTACCAAAGCATTTTATCAAACAGTTCATTTCCTCACTGCTATGGCTAAAAGCTTAAAAAAGGTGCTTTCCAATAAACTATGGATGCTTGGAAAAAATCTATCATAGCATAATAGTAAGAAATAGCATAGACAAGGCAGTTAGTAGTTTGAAAAAATACCTTGGAGAAATGTAATCTCATGGTGATGGAATGTCATTCCATCACCATGAGACCACATTTCTTTGAGGCATTTCTTCAAACCACTCACTACCTTTTCTATGATACCACTTTTTCCATACATGTGTACCAAAGAATTTTATAAAACTACTCACTTCCTTGCTACTATGGCTAAAATCCTAAAATAGATGCTTTCCAACAAACTATGGATGGTTGGAAAAAATTCTATCAAAGCATAATAGTAAGCAATAATACTATAGAGAAGGAAATGAACTATCTAAAAAAAATCCTAAAAGAAATGTTGTCTTATGGTGATGGAATTCCATGATGTGCATTTGTTTGTAATGGCATTCCATCACCACGAGACCCAATTTCTTTAAGACATTTTTTCAAACAGTTCACTGCCTTCTCTATGCCACCACAATTATCGTACATGTCTACAAAAGAATTTTATCAAATGGTTCATTGGCTTGCTGCTATGAGTAAAAGTTTAAAAACACGTGCTTTCGAACAAGATATGGATAGGGAAAATAGTAAACATGATAGTCAGAAATATATAGTTTAATAAGTACTCAAAATTTTGTTCATTATCTCATACATTATAAGTCACGATGTTGATTGCTATTGTAGTTTTTGTGATTGAATAATTTGTTCTTTTATTTTCAGATGTTGTAAGTGAAAACACCTCTGAATGTGACAAGGGCAACGGAGATCGATGTTTCATCTACTATAGAATCCTCAATGGCTCTGACAGGGGAGGTATGAGGCAAATTACTAAATTTCAATTTATATTCATTGTTATATATGTTAGTTAGTGAATAAGCAAACCATTATTGATTTGTAGTTTTTAATTTCTATTTGGATGGTTTATATAGGGCTTCAACATGCCTCAACATGAGCATGTGAATATTTCCCTCATGGAGAGTGATCATCAAATGGTGGTAATTAATTTTTTAAAAAATATATCATTTTTTATAATGTAATTTCTATATATTAATGTCTTTACTTCTTATTGTAACAGATAAAAATTCACCAAGAACTAAAGACTAGGAGGAGCAGCAGAAGCACTCCTCAAGCGCATCATAAACGAGTGAAAGATGTATCACCATTTGATCGACAAGCAAAGGGAAATAATTTATTTTGAGAGCATGGAGAGCAATGACTTTTAATTCTAGAGCCCTTTGTTGTATGCCTACATGGCAGTTTTGTACATATTTGGTATTGGATATATTTGACATTATATGCCTATATGGCATTCTCGTAAGCCTATATGGCTATTTTGTACCTATATTTTATACTTATATCGACATATATTATTGTATGCCTACATGGCTATTTGGTTGATACAAATCTTTTTTATCGATGGTCTCCATATTTGCATTATAAGTTCATTGTTGAATAGATATGAGTTATGTGTATTCAAGTGTATACTTTACAACTTACATGTGGGCGGGTGCATGAATTTGGGTTACACTTTTGTGGCCAACTCCAAAAAAAAATGAAAATGACATAACGCTAGCACGTTATAACACACTCGTGTTATGTCATTTTAAAAACAAAAAAAAAAGTGAAAGTGATTCATTTTCTCTTCTTTGTTTTTCTACTCTTCTCGCAGCCAAAAACCCTCATTTTCACACTCGCATTCTAGGAGGAGGCATTCTACAAAATTCATCAACAATAGTTGCTTTTCCTTTGCAAAGATGGCGCCACAATGATGATGAGGTCCAGGAGGTAAGTATTGTTTGCTATTTATTTTGAATTTCTTAGTTTCAAGTTGATTTTTTTTGTTTTAGGTTAGATTTGATTGTTTCTTTTTAAATTTGTAGGAGATACAAATGAGTCTACAAATCCTCAAAATCCTGAACAAGAAGAATAGGCAAATCCCCCTCAACAAAATGCTCAACAAAATCAACCTCCCCCACCAATTACTCAACACCTTCCTGGCACTCAATAAAATTTGAGTGAAATTGAGAAAAATAGAAAACAAATTGAGGATCTTATCAGTAAGTCGAGTGATCCAAATGCTTCAACCACAGAAAGAATGACACTAGCAAATTCAATGAAAGAGATGTAAAAAAATGTAGATTCAATAACCCAACAAATAACAGGATGGCAAGATAGAGGCAGGTAGCTAGGGCATATTACGCAGATAAACTATCATATAAACAAGTAAAAGATTTAAAAATTACTATTAAAGGTGATTTGTGCTCTTTATTCACTAACCCTAGAACAAGTCAAAATCTTAGCTTTTATGCAAAGAGGTTTCCTATTCATTGGTGCCACCACCAAGAGATTAGGAACCATTTTTATGATAGGTGGTACTTGGTCTTTGATTACCCACCGTAAAACAATTGTGAAGTCCCCCAATATTTTCTTAGGAAACTATACAATGATTTTGTATTGAACCAAATCCCAAATTATTTTGATATGAGGGAGTTCCAGGGGAGAGGTGGGGGGTTAGCTTAGGATAAGCCCGGTGCATAGCCAGATCCTACGTGGCAAGGGAGACAACCTCTCGTTAGGCCACCTCATGAGCACATTGTTATGCCTGTCGTTGCGAAGGAGAGTGTTGACGTAGAGACATTGCAAGTGATCAATACTTTGACCCAAAGTGTCATCCATCATACTAGCCCTATTGTACAACACCATCTAAGGGAGTCTTTGGGTGGTGGCCTTTGAACCCATGTGTGTCAATCTTGCAGGGTGACTTGTTCATATGACCCCATCGGCACTCAGGAGGTTGCTATGTAGGATCCGTATGTTGCTACACAAGATCCGTATGCTGCTATGTAGGATCTGTATGTTGCTTTGGGGATGGAGAGGATAGTTGAAATTTTGCATCATGCATATGGCATTGATAATCAGGTAAAAGTCATCATGTTCATTGAATTTAATTTATTGAATTTTGATTCTAAAATGCAAGATTAACTAATTTAGTTTTATTATTTTAATAAAATTGTAGGGTCACAGTGTTGAGACTAGATACACCGGTCCTCCACCTACTTATTTCTAAAGTACACCTATCATTGGGGTATGTAACTAGTAAACAATTATAAATTTATTACATGTTAATAGCATTGTTTTATGAATGGTATTTTAATATGTGATTTTGGATGTTGAACAAGCTAATATTGGAGGTTTCAAGAAAACACCTCCTAGTGCCAGTGGATTTACTCAAACGTACATGGAGGTAATAGAATAAAGAGAACTTAACTAATTAATTCTACTTAATAGATTTTTGTATTTTATATTCATATTGTTGGTTATGTTGCATTACACATCATTCAAACTCAAAGCGTTACTTCAAATTCCATAACTAATAACTAGATGTTGATAGATGACAAAATTTCAATTGTACAATATAGTTGTTTAGAAATTCAACATCAGCAGCACGATGCAATTACTTCACATGGAGGCATGTGCTTGCAAAGGTGCACCAACATGACAAACTATGGATTCTTGGACAAAATATATGAAACCATAATAGTAAATAATAGCATAGGCAAGGCAATTAGTGATGCAGAGAATCATATCAAAACACTCATCAGGGTACATCTGATGCAGAGCATCCAACAAACACCATCAACATCATTTCTTCAAGGGATTTCAATCCCAAATAGAATTAGGAGAAGATAAAATATAATTTCATCAGAAATCTACTTTTCATTCAACCAAAATCCACCCAAATTCTCTTAGCCATTCCATAGGCCATAATTCATCATTCCACTAATTAGTATTCCAATTGACTCATTCAAAGAAAAAACCATATTAAAGAAAACTTTGACTTAATCAATTAGATTCACATCATTCTCAGCCACCATAAAAACAACATAAACCTAATTATTGACACTTGAACAATTCATCCTTTCATTTATTCACCAAGGCAACAAATTACCTAAACCATACCTATCAGTCCATTATCAAGCATTGTACTCACCATATTTTGACTGCAATAGTCTATTTACAGGTTACAAACTCCTGCTACAACAAAATATTGAGTATCATCTTGTGGTTAATCACCACTTTGCTCAAAAGGCTTCATAATACTCACCCATCCAACCATCAAAGTCACCAAACCTGTCTTATACTTCTTAACCAAATTTAGTAACATCAATCATATCATTATTTTGATAGTAACCAAGCACTCAATATCATCCTTTCCACTGTTTAAACAAACATCTTTGTTTTGATAAGATAATATCATATTCCTCTAGTAGGTATGTCAACCATTGAATCGAGTAGTTACATTCCTATCTCAAATCTTATTAAAAAACTCTGCACATTTAGAAACACTTTCCAATACATCACAACATATCAAAGTTCTTAGACATTTGACATAAAGAAAATCATCATATTTCAGATTGTCCTCTAAAGAAAGGCTAGTAGATTAGGCATGTTTTACAAAGGACACCCCTTAAAAACCATTCTAAATCACTCAAAACCTCAAACAGTCTTCAAGCATGTCTTATAACTCAAGATTTCACCATTTATAGGGATTGAAAACCATAAAAATGTTATGATCCAATAAACCCTTGTTTATAGGGTGTAAAAGCACAAATCAACGAGGGTTTTGTGAAAAACACTCTTGCAAACCTCTATTTCTCTAGCCACCACCTGGAACATAATTTTTTATGTCTTCCAAGACCTTCTACATCATTTCCAAGCCTCTTCAAGCTTTATTTATTCATGACCCATGACTGTAGCATCACTTTGTGTAGGAAAATCCTCTATTTTCCAGTGTAGCAGCAACTCCACCATGGTACTCTTGCTTTTCCATGCACTTAAAATCATCAAAAAATGCAAAAAAACCTAACATTAACCTACTCCACCAATTTACTTGACCTACATTGGTGGAGTAGTGAAGAAAAACCCTATTGGACTCTCAAACTTGCTTCTAAAAGGACTCTATCAGGCACTGGAAACTACCTCTTATTCTTTTGTTTCCTAAAACTAACCAAGTCCAACTCTTGAAATTGGAAACTAACTCTTCTTTACATGTATTCACACTATGATTTAACTTTGGGAGTTCCTAAATTACCAACACAAGAAAACAAAACAATGGAGTAATGTTGCAAACTCAGAAATAGGGAATTTTTATTTCAAAATCTAATTACAATAACACAAAATTCTTCTTTTTCTCACCTTTACATGCCTTTTAAAGATATTTCCTTTTCCATAACTATCTTTCCATGGATTGAAACTACCCCTTTTAACCCTTAATATGCCTGATTTCCTTGTTTTTGTCAATTTAACAACTTTTAACAATATTACATTATTGCATTGTTTGCATTTTCCCACTTTGACCACCTAGAACTTACCCATAACCTTAAATATATTAAAATAAGACCTCATATGACCTTTAACATGCTTTACATCATTTTTCCATGACCTTTTGTGATTGACTCAATAGAAATTTAAACACTCATCCCTTTTGCAAAATTGAAAAGTATTTGATGACCTAGGTGCTCATGCACCAACATCTGACCTAATTGAATCAGGAGAAGATCAAATTGAATAAGCAACCAAAATTTCTTTCTCTTTTCATCAAAAATCACATTGTTTCATTTGCAAACCACAAGGCAACAACAAGCGAACTCATTTCAATACTTCTTCTTATCATCTACAAGCTTCAAACATCTTATTTATCCACAAAAATGACTAATCCATGCACAAAAACCTAATTAGAGTCACTAAACAATCCACTCTTTCATCATTCACCAAGGCATCCTTCCACTCAATTTTCTTTACCTAGGAAAAATAACCAAAATCTAATCTTTCATGTTACAACCTATATCCATCAGATCCTAACATACCTTTGTCATCACCAATTTATTTGAATTCAAATCAAAAACCTGATAAAGAGCTCTAAATCTTTCAATTCCTTAAACAACTCACCAAATTTCCAATTTTACCAACTAGTTCCTCAAGAACAAGATACTACAATCAACCATTTACACCTCAATCATTTCATCTAACTTCCAAGACATTACTCACATCATGTTTTTGACTAAAACAAACTTGGTTCATATCCACATAATACTAATTTATCAAATTCATAAGTTCTTATGTAGTCAAATTACCATTTCCACCTAGGGACATATTGCTACAACATATCAAATCATCATGTTTGGCCTCAAGGCCTTCACCAAACCATTCACACACCTTTGATATCTTCACATTGATGGTTCTATGCCAAAATAAACATTTAAATCTCTATATTTACAGAATTACACACTTTTATAGTCTTACCACCATTTTGCTTGTAGGTCACATATCCCTTAATTGGGTGATTCCTTTCCATTCACTTTGTATACCCACATTCCCAATGTACATTCAGGAGCCTTTTTTAACACATCATAACATATCAAAATTTCTCAGTAGCTTGTCATAAATAAATTACCAGATTCTTGAATTGTTCGCTGGAAAGGGCTACTAATTTAGGCCTAAATTACAAATAAAGTGCTCATAGTTTATCACAAAAATACCAAAGGACTGAAAAAATTCATTCATCATGTCACAAAACTGAAGAATCAAACATTTTTAGTGACAAAAAGGCTCCATAAATCACTGTTCCAAAAAACCCCTATTCTATGCACAAATCAAGCCCTACAAAGGAGGGTTTATTGCATAAGGTACTTACAAACCTTAAATACTCTTGCCACCACCACAAACACCATGGAAATAGCCTGCATAAGCTTTAGAAATGATGCAAAGTGGCAGGGAAGGAAAAAAATCAATCATAAATGGCAAAGTCACTCCACCGAATGCTTCTCTCAAATACTCTTATGAGGAGTCCTAAACTCCACTATTCTTTAAGAGATCAACCCCACACACCTAGGGTTCACAACTCAGACTACTCACAAAGCTTGAAAAAATTTGGATCATGTCTCATTAATTCAAAACAAGGTTTAACAACCCTCTAGCACTTAGGTTTCAACAAACACCCATCATTATGGTGACTTAGACCTCACTCTCTCTTAAGGCTTGCAACCCTTGCCCGGTAGGACAGTCAGAATAAAAAACAAAAGGAATATTGTTAAGACACAAAACCTATGGATTTAGACCCCTAATATGGACCCCTACAAGATTCCAAAACCCTTCCTCTTGACTATCAAAACATCACTCACAATGGCCCTTTCTACCGCTGCTCCAAAAGGCCTAATTCACAGACCTACACCTAGGTCTTGATTATCTAGGCTCTCCCCTTCACCCCAAAGCCCAAATTAAGACTCCTAAAATTTCTCCACACCTTTTTCCACCATTCCTAAGTGCCTCTTAAATATATTCTTCAAAATCAAGCAAAAACTCATTTTTTTTGCTTGTCAATTATGCTTGCCACATAGAGATGTAAAGCCAAAATTCATGGACAACTTCCAAAAATGATCCTTCCATTCTCCAAAACATTGAGGAAATGATATTACAGCCTTATATCTTCTATCCCACCAAGATTTAGCAATTTTACAACATGGTAATGGAAGAAATATACATTTTTCACCCAAAACCCTAATTTTAAGGGTTTTCATACCACTCGATAGAGAAATTGGAATATCTCCCTTGATACTCAATGAAATATCACAACTTCAATGCCAAAGGAAATATTATTCAATTACCTATCCAACCATTATGGGCTTGGAGCATGAAAGTGAACATATAGTCTGTACCAAGTACAGGATCAATAAATTCTTTAGAAAAACACAGGAAAAACAACAAAGTTCTTATTCAAAATTCTTCAGAACATCAACATCAACCTTTCCTCAACCAAGAGAGGCATATTTGAAGTCTTAAAAACTCCCTCTGACTTCTTGCAACTATCTTTTGAAAAGAGAGATGTTGGAAAACAACTAATCTCATGCTTTGACTTCTAATTGCCTAGTTAAGGCAATGTGAGCAACTTCTACCAACTCGACCACAAAGAGCCTTCCAAAATGTGTCAAAGGTAGTTAAAACCTTGTAAAAAAGTAAGGTGACTCCCCTCAGGTTTCTAGATACAGCAAAGCATCCTTTTTCCTTATTTTTCCAAGATGCACTAGGCTTACAAAGGAGTATGGAGACCTTGTTGTACAAAGAAGTTGGTCACCAAGACCAAAAACTCCACCAAACACTTAGAATACCTACTACAAAGCATTGAAATGGTCCATAAGACCTTATTCCATCCATAAACTAAGAAAAAAAAAACATGACAAATTATTCTAGGTCCCTTAGACCCATGGGTGCTCATGTACCATACTCCCAAGAAAGGAAAAAATCTCAAGTCCTCTTTGAGATCATGTCTTCTATAGTAGTTCCATTCTATTTAATATCATTTTATGACATCCATGTTGCATCCTCTTCAGGTAGACATTTCCATTTGACTAGGTATTCCTTGTAAACCTTCCTTCTATTCTTCTTTGTCTCCTTGGTGTCTAGGATGAATTCAAGAGTCATGGGTTGGCTAGGGGGTAGTCCCTTCACCCAATATTCATCCTATTCTGTTGTTGTACCTACTCCATCACCTGCATTCACAGAAGCTTTGAAAGGATACAAGTCAGAAATGTTGAAGATAAGAGAGATTTCCACCTCAGGAGGTAGCTTTATTTCATAAGCATTTTGGCCAAACTTGTGGACCACCTTGCAAGGTCCTATCTTCTTCATCATGAGTATGGTATACTTACCTTTTGGAAGTCTCTCCTTCTTCAATTTTCCCATCACCAAGTCTCCAACCTTGAATTGGACATTCCTCTTCTTTAAATCTTCCTTTTCCTTATACTTCTCAACATTCTTTTGAAGGGTTTCCTTCATTTGTTGATGAATATCCCTGATTGTAATAGTAGAGTCCTCACCTTGAGCACTTCTCTTAGTAACTCCTTATAGATATCTTAGTTCATTGACCCCTCTAGGGTGCATGCCATGGACTACTTCAAAAGGGCTTCTACCAATGCTCATATTCATGTAGTCATTATATGCAAATTCAGCCTGAGGTAAAATTAGATCCCAAGCTTGTCCATGCTCCTTGGTAAGGCATCTTAAGAGGTTTCCCAATGATCTATTCACCACTTTATTTTTTCCATCCATTTGTGGATGGTATGCTAAACTAAAGGAAAAAAAATTTCCAAGTTTCTTCCACAAGGTCCTCCAAAAGTGACCAATGAATTTAGAATCCCTATCAGAAACAATGCCTAAAGGTAGTCCATGTATCCTAACAACCTCCTTAAAGAAGAGACCTGCTATATGAGATGCATCATTGGTGCATTTGCAAGGAAGAAAATGTGCCATCTTACTAAATCTATCAACTATCTCAAAGATACTATCAAAACCTCTTTGGGTTCTAGGAAAACCCAAGACAAAGTCCATACTTACACACTCCCAAGGCCTATTGGTAATGGGCAGTGGCTGATAGAGTCTTGCATTTGATGAAGTTCCCTTTTCCCTTTGACATATTGTGCAGCCTTCCACATACCTTCTCACATCAACCTGCAACTTTGGCCAATAATAAAATCTCCTAACTTGTTCCAAGGTCTTGTCAAGGCCAAAGTGACCTCCAAGACTCCCACTATGTTTCTCCTTTATGATATTCTCCCTCATTGAGCATTTACGCACACACAATTGGCTTCCTTTGAAGAGAAAACCATTCTGCAATAAAAAGTTAGAGAATTCACCATGAAAAGAATTCAAATGTTGCTCACAAACATTGTATACCTCCTTGAAATCTAAATCTTCATGATACATATCCTTCAATGCTTCAACCCCCATGCTTTGGAGTTGGATCTCTTGCACCACAAGTGCCCTTCTACTGAGAGAATATACCACCTTATTTGCTTGGCCCTTATTATGCTTTATTGTGATAGTATAGGCTTGCAAAGACTCTACCCACTTCATGTGCCTATGACTGAGTTTGTCCTGTGCATTCAAAAAACTCAAGGCATGATTATCAGTGTAAACCACAAATTATTTAGGTAACAAGTAGTGCCTCCACTTTTTGAGGGCTTGGACCATAGCATACAATTCCAAATAATAGGAAGAATACTTCCTCTTTGCTTCATTCATCCTCTCACTAAAAAATGCAATCGGTCTGCCTTCTTGGCTCAAAACAACCCCTATTGCTTGATTGCTAGCATCACACTCAATGGTAAAAACTTTATCAAAATCAAGGAGCACAAGTATAGGATTTTGTGCTACTCTCATTTTCAGATATTCAAACCCTTTATCAGCCTCATTGGTCCAAGAAAACTTACCTTTGTTACCTCCTTTGATGGTGTCCAAGGTTGGTGCACAAATTTGGCTAATTTTTTTGATGAACTTTCTATAAAAGCTTGTAAGTTCATGGAAGCTTCTCACATCTCCCATGGATTTTGGTGTTGTCCAAGTAAGAATAGCATCCACCTTTGAAGGATCCATCTTCAAACTTCCCTTGGAGATGACAAAACCAAGGTAGACTAGTTCTTCCTTCATGAATTCACACTTTTCCATGTTGATCAGTAGCTTCTCCTCTTGTAACCTCCTTAGTACCATGTCAAGGTGCTTCAAATGTTCTTCTTTAAACCTGCTAAACACAAGGATGTCATCTAAATAAACTACAACAAACTTTCAGATGAAAGGTCTCAATACCTCATTCATAAGGCGCATAAATGTACTAGGGGCATTTGATAACCCAAAGGCCATCACCAACCACTCATAGAGCCCTTCATTAGTCTTAAAAATTTTCTTCCATTCATTCCCCTCTCTGATCCTTATCTAATGGTACTCGCTCTTTAGATCAATCTTGGAAAAGTAAGATACTCTTGATAGAAAATCCATGAGGTCCTCCATTCTTGGCATCGGGAACCTCTATCTGATTATGATCCTATTAATGGCTCTTGAATCAGTGCAAAGCCTTCAATTCCCATCCTTCCTTGGTGCTAGGACAGTAGGAACAACACATGGGCTCAAACTCTTCCTCACTAGCCCTTTATCCATCAACTCTTGCACTTGTCTTGCAATCTCCTCATTTTGAGTACATGTCATTTTATATGCAGCCTTATTGGGAAATGTAGCCCCTGGAATCAGATCAATATGGTGGCTTATATCCCTAATGGGAGGTAGGGAACTAGGTAATTCATTCACCGTTATGTCCTTGTACCTTTCCAACAACTCTTGGACTTCCTTTGGTGCATCTTCCTTCTTCTTTGTGGGTAGATCTGCTTCACTTTTTGGCTTCATAATCAGGAAGAATCCTCTTCCTCCTCCTTCCTTCAAGGTCTTCATGAACTCCTTCTCACCCACCATCAAAACACTAGGCCCTTCATGCTTTGCCTTGTCTTCTTCTAGGAGAGGTGAAAGGTTGTAAGTCTTCCCATCCTTCACAATGGAGTATGTGTTTTTCTCCCCATCATGCTTGGTCTTCCTATCAAACTGCCAAGGCCTACCAAAAATATATATTTTAATACTTGTACGCAAAATTTTCTTCATTAGATCTCATACATTATAAGTCATGACGTGGATCACTATTGTAACTTTTTTGTGATTGAATAATTTGTTATTTTATTTTTAGATGGTTGTTGTGGAAAAACCTCCAAATGTTACAAGGGAAATGGATATTGGTGTTTCATCCGCTATACAATCCTCGATGGCTCTGATAGGGGAGGTATGAGGCAAATTACTAAATTTCAATTTACATTCATTGTTATAGATGTTAGTTCTAGTGAAAAATCAAACCATTATTAATTTGTAGTTTAATTCCTATTTGGATGGTTTATATAGGGCTTGAGCACGCCTGAGCATTGGCATGCAAATATTTCCATCGTGGAGAGTGATCATGAAATGGCCGTAAGTGATTATTTTGTTAAATATATCATTTTTTGTAATGTAATTTCTATAAATTAATGTCTTTACTTCTTATTGTAACAGTTGAAACTTCACCAGGAGATAAACTATAGGAGGAGCAGTAGGAGAACTCCTTGAGCATAGAAAAAATGAGTGACGAACTTATCACCATTGGATCTCCAAACAAAGGGAAAGAATTTATTTCTAGAGCATGGAGAGAAATGAATTTTGATTCCAAAGCCCTTTGTTGTATGCCTAGACATGGCAATTTTGTACATATTTTGTATTGGATATATTTGGCATTGTATGCCTATATGGAATTCTCGTAAGCCTATATGGCTATTTTGTAACTATATTTTATACTTATAATGACATATATTGATGTATGCGTACATGGCTATTTGGTTAATACAAATATTTTTTATCGATGGTGTCCATATTTGAATAATAGTAAGCAATAGCATAGACAAGGAAATGAACTGTTTGAAAAAAATGCCTCAAAGAAATGTGGTCTCATGGCGATGGAATTCCATGACAAGAAAATTGCTATGGATTTTCATGGCATTCCATCACCATGAGACCACATTTCTTTGAGGCATTTTTTCAAACAGTTCACTGCCTTGTCTATGCTACCACATTTTTCATACATATTTGCCAAGAATTTTATCAAGCGGATCACCTCCTTGCTACTATGGCTAAAATCCTAAAAGCAGGTGCTTCCAAACAAGCTATGGATGCTTGGAAAAAATCTATCAAAGCATAATAATAAGCAATAGCATAGACAAAGGTAGCGAACTATTTGAAAAAAATCCTCAAAGAAATGTGGTCTTAATGGTGGTGGAATGCCATGAAAATCCATAGAAATTTTCTTTTCATGGCATTCCATCCCATCAATTCCCATTTCTTTGGCACCCTCAACTGGAGTTCAACTATGTCCTATCATTTTTCATACATGTCTACTAAAGCATTTTATCAAACAATTCACTTCCTTGCTGCTATGAAACAAAATCCTTAAAAAGTACTTTCGAACAAGCTATGGATGCTTGGAAAAAATCTATCAAAGCATAATAGTAAGCAACAAGCTATGGTCTCATGGTTTTTTTTCACGCGAAAATTAGTGTGATTTTATTCACATTTTTTTGCAGGTTATAAACACTTTTTTGGCAATTTTTTTGTTTTAAATTGCATTCAATTTTATGGTGGTTTTATTGTTTATATGATGATATGTGATATTCTAATCCTAATTCATGCTTCTAGGTTGCATAGATATATATTTTGTTTTTATATGTTTTTTGTACCAATGAACCCAAAATGAACTGAACCCCCCTCCAAAATTTTTTGGCCAAACCAGCGAACCAAACCCCTGAACCTGAACCTCAAAACCTATTCCAACACTCTTCATTTTTCCTACACAAACTTAATTGACCACCAAATTATGTTTCCCATTGAATTTACCCACGTTTACTCCCTCAAACCTCTCTTTTTCATTCAAAACCCCTGTTTTCCCAACTAGGGCATGTCATGCCATAACATACTTTTGACCTCCCCTATTCTTGTAAACCTTTTCAACACATCAAAATCCACAATCTCACCCTATTTCCAACCTATTCTAACTTACTTTCAAGCGATTTCTTCTTTTCACCTCTTCTAGCCTTGCTTTTAAGGGGCCTCAATTTTGAATTTCCAATAGGGGTAGTGATAGTAATCTCTTCCAATGCCCTTACTAATGATATTTTCTTATTCCTACTCCCTATCCTACTTGTACATTAGGCCTATATCATCGAGACACAGCCTAAACAATAGGTGGAATGGCCTATTTCAACATACTACACTCAAACCCTTAAGGGTTTGATCTGGTTGAATGTAGCTCAAAGTGATTCCACATGTTTGGGTGAGAAAGAGGACCATGCCTAGCATGAAAATGCCTATTTGGATGCATTGGAATGGTCTGTTTGGTCACATGAGTTGCAGAACGAAAGTTGCACCACTTTGCAGCTTTCCACTACTTCCATTTGACACATTTTCCATCAATTGAAATCTGGAAACCATAGGAAAACCACTTCGAGATAATGAAAATCAAGAGAATTTATTGTAGAAGGGCCCAACACAATCACATGGGATCAGATGAGAAGTTTCTAAGCATCATCATGTTCGAGTAACCTCATCTCGAAGTTTGCAGCCATTTTTCCCTTTGGACCCTTAAGGGATCGATCCGGTTGAACATAGCTCAGAGTGATTCCATATGTTTGGGTGAAAAAGAGGACCATGCCTAGCATAAAGATGCCTATTTGGATGTGTTGGATCAGTCTGTTTGGTCACACGAGTTGCAGAACGAAAGTTGCACCACTTTGCAACTTTCCATTGATTCCATTTGACACTTTTTTTATCAGCTGAAAACTAGACACCACGGGAAAACCACTCCGAAACAACAAAAATCGAGAGAGATTATTGTAGAAGGGACCAACATGATCCCATCGGATCAGATGAGAAGTTTCTAAGCATCATGGTGTCTGAGTAACCTCATGTTGAAGTTTGCAGTCATTTTGCCCTTTGCACCCTTAAGGGATCGATCCGGTTGAACGTAGCTCGGAGTAATTCTGTGTGTTTGGATGTGAAAGAGGACCATGCCTAGTGTGAAAATTCCTATTCAGATGTGTTGGAATAGTCTGTTTAGTCACACAAGTTGTAAAATGAAAGTTGCACCACCTTGCAACTTTCCACTGCTTCCATTTGACACTTTTTCCATCAACTAAAAACTGGACACCACAGGAAAACCAATAAGAGATAACAAAAACTGAGAGAGGTTATTGTAGGGGGGCCCAACATGATCTCATCAGATTAGACAAGAAGTTTCTAAGCATCACGGTGTTTGAGTAATATCATGCTGAAGTTTGTAGCCATTTTTCCCTTTGGACCCTTAAGGGATCAATTCGGTTGAACGTAGCTCGGAGCGATTCTGCGTTTTTGGGTATGAAAGAGGACCATCCATGGTGTAAACATGCCTATTTGGATGTATTGTAACAGTATGTTTGGTCACACGAGTTGTAGAACAAAAGTTGCACCACCTTGCAACTTTCCACTACTTCCATTTGATACTTTTTCCATCAACTGAAAACTGGACACCACGGGAAAACCACTACGAGATAACGAAAACTGAGAGAATTTATTGTAGAGGGGCCCAATGTGATCCCATCAAATCAGACGATAATTTTCTAAGCATCACGGTGTCCAAGTAACCTCATGCTGAAGTTTGCAACCATTTTTCCCTTTGGACCCTTAAGGAATCGATCTGGTTGAACGTAGCTCAGAGTGATTCCGCTTGTTTGGGTGTGAAAGAGGACCATGCCTAGTGTAAAAATGCCTATTTGGATGCATTGGAATAGTTTGTTTGGTCACACGAGTTGCAAAATGAAAGTTGCACCACCTTGCAACTTTCCACTGCTTCCATTTGACACTTTTTCCATCAACAGAAAACTGGACACCACAGGAAAACCACTCTGAGATAATGAAAATTGAGAGAGGTTATTGTAGAGGGGCCCAATTTTATCCCATAGCATTAAACGATAATTTTATAAGCATCACGTTGTCTGAGTAATCTCATGCTGAAGTTTGTATCCATTTTGCCCTTTGGACCCTTAAGGGATCGATCCGGTTGAACAAAGGGTCTATACTCTAAACTTATCTAAACCTTACCAACTCTTGGGGAAGCAATTCTAAGGTTTCAAAACTTTGACAACCTCAATCAGATCTCAGTTATACCACCGTACAATGGGTAAACCACAAAACCCTCTATTGTAGCCTAAACCCTAGGGGTTTATTGAAAATGATACTTCTAAAGCTAACCACAACCTAAAAATTACTCAAAAAAGTTTGTGATACCCTACAAAATCTCAAACAATCATAAAATAATGCTTCCCTACACAAAAACACAATTTGACTCTTCAAAACCACCATTTTTCTTAAAGAAAACTCACTTTTACACACATGGGTTTCACACCCATCTCACTTTCAGACCTCCCCAACACTAATACATCATTCTCACACCTTAATAATGTTAGTGTAGACCCATTCCTCAAGTTATAGAGGCTACAGAAAGAGGAATGGGTCAAAAAGCCATTTTTATTGACTCAAAACCTTCAAATGTACAAGTTTGGGCCGATTTTAGTAAATTGATGATATTCTACTACTTATTTGCCTTGATGAACAAAACCTACTGAATGGTGCTCCTGCACCATTCATACATTTATGTTCTTGACCCTCCTAAATTTTGGGTCACATCCATTACCTCCACATAAAATGCAACATCCTTGGTCTTCTTGGTTCCCATGCCTTGATATGGTTATGCAAATTAAAATGAAGCAAATAAATCATCTCCTTCTCCGCTGGCTAGAAGAATGCATGCTTAATCTTTTGATACATGATATCAGCTCTCTCATCTACTCTCATGGTTGAATACCGAAATCTAGTATGGTGGGCCTCTAGAGTTGCAGTCATCTTTCTTCCTCTTCCACCAAACATTGGCCCGATCCACACCTCTACCAGCCTAATTGACTTTGTTTTTGAAAGCTGAAGTTTCTCCTGAGTCACCAGTGTTGCTCTGTCTTCCTTTTTAGACTCTTTCATTGCTATAGATCATCTTTGGGATTTAATCATTTGTACCACATGTGGTTGATGTGCTTTGAATCCTTTCATCCAAAGGAAATTTCCTCAACATAAATACTCTCTCAATGTTAACAATCATACGTTGACCTTCTTTCCCCTCTTAAAGTTTGGACCACATCCATTACCTCCACATAAAGCTTGACATCCTTGGTCTTCTTGGTTCCCATGCCTTGATATGGTTATGCAAACGAAAATGAAGCAAAGTAATCACCTCCTTCTCCACTGGCTGGAAGAATGCATGCTTAATTTTTTGATACATAATATCAACTTTCTCTTCTTCTCTCATGGTTGAATATCATTAGTAATAGTCTTCAAAATTGGCTACTAGTACAAGTTCATTCTGCTTTCATAATACTTTATAACCATGGAGTTCATCCATTCCTTGATGCCATCAAGTGAAGATTGAGGAATGGCATCAATGTGGAGTACATCCTGCTTGAAGTCTTTGAAAGCAATAGCCATATCAAATTCATTTTTTCCCAAGTCCTACTCTCTCAAGGTTAACAATCTCAATCTCACTAATAGCAATTACTAAGAAAGGTAATTCCACCAACTCTACCAAACATTTTACCATAAGAATAATAAAATCAGAGGATTTGAAAGGAATTCCATGAAAACCAAGCTCTCTAAATGGTACATATCAAAGTCTTGTTCAAAATATTTTAGATGAGACTGCTCCCATAGCTCTCTTACTCGCTTGACAAATCCTTGAAACTCTGTATTTATTTTATTTTTCTTGTCCCTCTCTTGTTTTTCTTCCTCAATTTCATCAAGATCATACATTGACCTTCTTGACCCTCCTAAATTTTGGACCACATCCATTACCTCCACATAAAACTGGACATCCTTGGTCTTCTTGGTTCTCATGCCTTGATATGCTTATGCAAATGAAAATGAAGCAAACTAATCATCTCCTTCTCCGTTGGTTGGAAGAATACATGCTTAATGTTTTGATACATGATATCAACTCTCTCTTCTACTCTCATGGTTCAATACCAAAATCTAGTATGGTGGGCCTCTAGAGTTCTAGTCATCTTTCTTCCTCTTCCACCAAATGCTAGCCCGATCTAGACGTCTGCCAACCTAATTGACTTTGTTTTTGAAAGTTGAATGATGCAGGAGCACCAACACCTCACCCTCAATTTGTGATTGTTTGATGGTAAATTGGGAGGAAAGTTGGTAAATGTTAGTATGTTGAGGTCTTTTTGTCTTGAATAAGGTCTAATAGACCAATCTTTTATGTACTTTGGGAATTAGTAGGTTAGGGTGGACAAATGTGCAAAAGCACTCTTAAATTAAATAATTGTTGATATTTCCATAAAGGAAAATTATGTAAAAAGTAGGTGGTAGTGCAGAAAAAGAGTCTAAAAGTCATGTTATAAGGGTTT
Organism: Sequoia sempervirens; assembly: GCA_007258455.2. NCBI lineage: Eukaryota > Viridiplantae > Streptophyta > Pinopsida > Cupressales > Cupressaceae > Sequoia > Sequoia sempervirens. Next base: position 11,861 of record VDFB02144675.1, on the reverse strand, counting down.
CTAAGTGGTCCTAGGCCTTTAGAATAATAAATTTGCATGATAAAGCTTATTAAGCAAAACCATTGTTAAATACTAGTATTTGTAGGCTTAATAAGGGTTTGGTGGTTCAAAGGTATTTATGGACATTGAAGAGAGATTATTCTCATTTGAAATGTATTAAAAACATCATTCAAGCCTGAATGGGGGTTCAATCAATAGTTTTTTTTAAGATTAGTGCTCTTCACAATGCCTAAAACTGTGGAATTTCAACATTTTTCTGAGTTTTTTAGTTTATTTTCTCTGTGTATGGCCTAGTAAAAACCTCTTATGAATATAAATTCATGAAAAATTGTGGTGGAAGGTCTTAACCTAAATTTCAATCTGTTTTGATACACCTTTGGTTGTTTTAGTGAAAGGAAAATCCATTTTTCTTTATTCAGCCTGTACAGACCAGCAGGGTTTGAGTTTACTTTATTTTTTGTGATGGAGCCCTTCCTCCTCACCCTCAATTTGTGATTGTTTGATGGTAAATTGGGAGGAAAGTTGGTAAATGTTAGTATGTTGAGGTCTTTTTGTCTTGAATAAGGTCTAATAGACCAAACTTTTATGTACTTTGGGAATTAGTAGGTTAGGGTGGACAAATGTGCAAAAGCACTCTTGAATTAAATAATTGTTGATATTTCCATAAAGGAAAATTATGTAAAAAGTAGGTGGTAGTGAAGACAAAGAGTCTAAAAGTCATGTTATAAGGGTTTCTAAGTGGTCCTAGGCCTTTAGAATAATAAATTTGCATGATAAAGCTTATTAAGCAAAACCATTGTTAAATACTAGTATTTGTAGGCTTAATAAGGGTTTGGTGGTTCAAGGGTAGTTATGGACATTTAAGAGAGATTATTCTCATTTGAAATTTATTAAAAACATCATTCAAGCTTGAATGGGGGTTCAATCAATAGTTTTTTTAAAGATTAGTGCTCTTCACAATGCCTAAAAATGTGGAATTTCAACATTTTTATGAGTTTTTCAGTTTATTTTCTCTGTGTATGGCCTAGTACAAACCTCTTATGAATATAAATTCATGAAAAATTGTGTTGGAAGGTCTTAACCTAAATTTCAATCTTTTTTGATACACCTTTGGTTTTTTTAGTGAAAGGAAAATCCATTTTTCTTTATTCAGCCTGTACAGACCAGCAGGGTTTGAGTTTACTTTATTTTTTGTGATGGAGCCCTTCCTCCTACTATGGTTAATTTTGACTTAGAGGAAAGGTTTAAAATGTGTTTTTTTCAAGTTTCCTTAACTCTTTTAATAATGGTAAGGCGTTTATAGGGCTGGTGATGTTGTTTTAGGCTGAGAATGTGAGATTTTGGCTTGAAATAGACGAACCAAAGTGATTTTTTTGATATCTACTGAGTCTAAAGCCTAGGTGAAGGTTTATTATGTGTGTGAAGACCCTAAAAAATTTTTTTGATGCTTTGGTGAGGTTTGGAAGGCCTTGGAGTTGTGAGATGCTAAAAACCCTAGGTATTTGTTAAGAAATTGAGGGTTTTAAGAAATTATGGCTTAGAGGTTGAGTGCTTTTCTAAAACCCATGGAATTGGGAGTTTTGTGACCTATTTGATGACTAACCAAGAGCTTGTGGGGTTAGAAGAAGTTTAAAGATCATTTTTTTTGTAAAACAAGGCTAATTTTGTAGCCTTTTTGTAGGGTAGTTTGAAGGATCTCCAAGAAATTGCAAAGAAACCTTGTATTTCTAGCTTGGTAATGGTGTTGGGAGTTTGAGTAGATGTGATATTGATGATGAGATGGTCCTTGAGAGACATTCTCTAAAATTTAAGCCAAATTGTTGAGTTTGGAAGCCTTTTTGTTGGTAGTTGTTCCAAGATGGCCAAATGAAATAACAAAGTTTGTTGATTTACTAAAATCTGATTTCTTTGAGTCTTCTCCACCTTGACTCTGCATCACTAAAGTTTCTCCTGAGTCACTAGTGTAGCTCACTCTGCCTTTTCAAACTCTTTCATTGCTACAGATTGTCTCTGGGATTTTATCATTTGTACCACATGGTTGATGTGCTTTGAATCCTTGCATCTAAAGGAAATTTCATCAACATAAATACTTACTCTCTGAAGGTTAACAATCTCAATCTCACTAATAGTACATTTACAACCATATTCAAATATTTTCCTTCAAAAGGCTACAAATTCAAATATTGACTTAAATAGCCTTTACAAATTATTCTACATCTTTCCAATCATGCCTAACTATTATTTTTGCAACTAACATGACTTATTACATTATAAATCAATTGTGGATGTTTTATGACCATATTCAATTGACAAAACTCAAAACAAAAAACTAACTTAAAAGATTTCCGTGAACCAAATTTTCTCAATAAACTTGGTGCCCATACACCAAATTTCATTATTTCAGTAAATGCCATTACAAGTAAATCTCATTACAATGCCTTAGGTACTATGTTCTCATAGATATTTTACAATATCACTCATACATTCGAGATTCTCTTATAATGTCTACATCGTAGGTTCTCATTTAGAGGTTAACTTCAAATGAGAAACTTGAGATTCCCTAACAAAGCTTCACAAACTCTTTTATAATGGATTGAAATCAAAATTGAGATTTGTCAAGATCATCAAAATAAGGATGTTGCATTGCTTTTTTGGCTGAGATTCTCTTCGATGGCTCCAAAATCAGCATTTTCTGCAAGGAGAGACCAATCAATTTTTACTAGTTTAGTTACAGATAGGAAAAGTAAAAGAATAAAAAGAAACAACTCGTGTCCAAAATGGAAATGAAATAAAAATATATGGAAGGCACTTACAGATATGTATGGAAGTCTCTCAACTTAGTCACTCCTACTCATACATCTTCACTGCGAGTTCCAAGATACCTATTGCACACAACACCTCTCATGAATCTAGAATATCTTGAAATTCGAGATGCTTCTATAATGTCTACATCATAGGTGCTCATGATAAGGTTAAATTCAAATGAATAACTTGAAATTCCCTCACCAAGCTTCCTACACACTTTTGTAATGGCTGAAAATCATAATTGAGATTTGTCAAGATCATCAAAATAGGGATGTTGCATTGCTTTTATGCCTGATATTCTCTTGGATCGCTCATAAATCCGCATTTTCTGCTAGGGGACACCATTCAATGTTTACCAAGTTACTTATAGATACGCAAAGTAAAATAAGACATGATAGCATTGGCATCAAACAAATTAATGTGGATACAAGTATAAATTAATAAGAACCATTGTGCATATACTTACAAATTAATCCAATGAACCATCTAGATCTTCTCTAGTCTTTATTGTGTCAAGTATTGCCTCATGGTCAGACTCATGGACCTTCCACAAGGTCTTGTTCAAAGGTCATATTTTCTCAAACTAACATTGGATGCCACAAAAAGGTTCGAGTAATGAAGAATCTTATGAAGTGTGTCAAAGTCCTCAAATAGCCAATGTTTAGCACTCTTATGAGGGTACCTTCTAAGCCACGTTCCAATAACAACAACTAAGCCTGTAGGGTATTCCATGTTTTCTCCATCTATAACTAGGGCTTCCAATTTATTTTTGGCCTCAACACAATGTCACAAGTAAAAGTTTGTTCCCTCTTCGTTTAATTCATCTGCAATAACTGCATAAACATGCCCAGCATTGATATGTGCATAAAATCACTTGAAATTAATCAACATTACAAATACAGTACAAAGTAAGATAACGATATGGAATTTCAAAAACTAAGTAGATATATTACCTAGTTGAACTAGATCTAATACGTGGTCAAAGTCGACTGATGATTCCATATGTGTGAAGTGGGCTAAGATAACTTGTCAACCATTTTTCAACCCACTCCCCTGACTCACAATCATTCCAGGCTTGAATTGTACATGAAGAACAAAATCATGCCATCTTACATGTATTGATACTCCATGAACCTACATTTGAGCTAAGGAAAAAGTGTAGCTAACTTAATCATGTTAGTTGTTATGCCTTGCATAACCACCCCATTTCATTCTGGAACAAAATGGGTCCCCCTTTCTCTTTTTGGTTTCTTTGCCTCTAATTATTCGCTTTGACCTTTGGAATCCCGTTGTTTTCCTCCTAATTTTTTCTTTTGTCTATTTAATTTTGGTCATGTCTCAGCTTGAGTTGGTTTTCTTCTTGCTAAGAATTCAAGGAAATAATCACAAGCAATAGTGGATTTTATCATAATATATTTTATTTGCTTATGGGGACTAATGGAGACCTTATTTCACAGGATTGGATCATGCACATGATGATATTTCTTAGGGAGATTAGTTGGAAAGCATCTCCCAATCCAATTTGGCATAAATTTCCTCTGAGAAGAAAGTCGGCAAGACCCTGCAGTGGTCTCACCGACTGGCAGTGCGTTTTGTTCAAAAGAAACTCATTAGTCACCCAAACATCCCTGTCGCCATAGTCTTTATATGTCTTGCTGACCGGAGGAGCCCTCTCCAAAATATTCTAATATCGGCATAAGGTCTGGCCGAAAGAGAAAAGTCTCATCGAGTGGGGATCATGCCTTCAATATAAGGTTATGCCTTTGGTGTAATCTCCCGCCGAAAAGGATGAGGTCTCCCCGAAATGGTCCAAGTTCATTGAAGGTTTGTGCTCTCGCTATAACATCTAGCTAACTACCGAATGTCTCAACGAAAGGGGATATCATTGCCATGAAGTCTTGGTGACTAGGTGTTGTCTCACTGACAGGTTTGTCTTCGGGGAGAAAGATATGTTCGGCATGAAGTCTAGCCAAACGAGCAATGGTCTCGCCGAAGGGTTCTCCCTTTGGTGTGATGTCTAGCTGACTCTGAAGGCTCTCGGCAACATGGCATGAGTTCGGGGTAAAGCCTTCCCAAAATGAAGAAGTCTCACCGACGGGGTAGACTCTTGCTGATAGGAGCTTTGAGCAAAAGAAAGGTTCGGCATAAGATCTCACCAAGAGAGATAACATCGACATGATGTCTCATCGACACATGGGTGTCTCACCGATAGAGGAACACAGCAATGTAATGTGTGGAGTTCACCATGAGGTCTGGCCAAATGGAGAAGGTCTCACCGAAGTGGAGTATCATCGGGGAAACGAGGTCCCGCTCGCTATGATCTCCTGCCGAACAAATAAGGTCTCGCCGAAATGAAAAGGGGCTCGGGTCTAACTCAGAATGAATGGAATAAGCTCATTGTAATGTCTCCCCGACTGATGTTGGTCTAGCCGACTAGCAGTATCCTTTTCAACGTGTTTTCTCCATTTGGTGTAATGTTTGAAGACTCGCTATGATGTCTGGCTGATGGCAATTGTCTTGGCAACCAATGTGGATATCGATATGACTTTTTCCACTTGCCATGAACTCTTGCCGACCGTCATAGGTCATGTCGATAACTGCTGCAGAATGTAATCGCATCGGGGAGACACCAATGGTGTCTCACCGACATGTGATTCTGTATGGGCCACTTTTGATTGCCTAGGAATCTGGCGTGGAATTTTTTCGCCCAATCGAAAGGAACTAAAAGTGGGCCATTGACTAGTTGACTACCACCTTGAAGAAGACCAACAGAATGCAAACAACATGAACTCATTCTAAGTTCAGAAGGGCGATGGGTCAGCTCGGGTGATGATATTCAGATCTAAAGGGAGTCCTAATGCTACCTCGAGAAGACAGTCAATGGGCAGAAGGTTCTACAGCATGAAGAAGGCCGAAGGAAAGAAACAACCATGAGTCTCAGGAACAGCTAGAATCTACTGACAGAAAAGGGGCAGATCGCTATTAATGGTGATACTTTACCGCATTCAAGGTAGTCCTTCGAAGGAGTTAGAAGATAGAAATGAAGGCATGGAGTAAATGTTGCAGCTACAAGAAGATCTGAAGACTTCTCCTGAGGAAAATCTTTCACCGACATGGACACGGAGGATGCAATTTAATGCAACACTGACTCTCTTTAGAAAGATCTGAAAGCTGACCCTCCTGAAAGTAGATATTTTTGTAAACCCTAAGAGAGGGGACAGCGCATTCTTTTTGGTACCGACTGTGTATATGGCATTCTGGCCTCTTTGTTAAAAAAATTAGAAGTTAACAAAAAAAAAAGGTAGAAAGAAAATAGAGTAGACAGTTCTAGATATAGATTTTCAAGAGTAGGAATTTTTTGAAGGATAGAGGAGACGGGGCTACATCCTAATTCTTTGTGATGGGAGTTTCTTTTGTCTTCTTGGTTAGGAGTTAGATTCAGCATAGACTACAATGTATTTTCCAAGTTCTCTTAGTATAGATGGAAACAGTCTAAAGACATAGATTTTCTGTACACTGGTGATTGTGCAAGCTTTGTAAATATTTCTTATCTATTTCACTAATAGTAGAAGCAATCAGATTTTAATCTACTTTACATTGTGTTCCCGAGTGGTGTTTTTTTGGAGTTAATCATTTGATTTGAAAAACTTTCAAGGATTCAAGTCTTATTTTATGCTCTGTTTAGATGGTAACTTGCAATCTGATATTTGAATTAGCATTGTGAATGAAGGAAGTTGTGTGTTAATTATAAGTTAATTTTGTTCTGTAGTTTTAGTTAACAAATTCCTTGGAAGATAAAAAGTCTGGTTAAGTTAGATAAATTGTCATTCTTTTCGATTCCAAGCTTTGATCCATCTTTTTCCATTTTAAAAAAAAAACTTTGTTAAAGTAGGTTTTAAATTTATGCTTGATCTTAGAACAATCCAAAAGCTCAATACCAACAGGCCCCTTGAACATTATAGTTCACATCAATCACTAAGTGAAATCAGCATAGTTGAGAACCAACTACAAGGACATTGGGAGCTAAGATATCCATGTGGTCATCTTTCTCTTTCAGGAGAAACATAATAACATAATTTTGTTTGCATGTTGCTGTGCCATTTGGACCATCAACATTAGTGTACAACAATCCTCATATGGTGCAATGTTAGTATCACCCATCAACCAAAAATATATATGAATTGAAGACGTACCTTCATTACCTCGACCCATCAAAGCATTACACCACTCGACGATTGAACTTGCATTTATCAACTTTGCATTGTCTTTATACTTTAACTCTTCTCATGCTAATGCTCTTTTCATGCATGCTCCTGCACCATCATGCTCCCCCTTTCCATGCCTGGCCTCACAAAAGTTCCACATATGTTGAACACCTGTAGTGAGATACATCTTGCACAAATAGTAGAACATGCACGCGTTCTTGAAGTGTGTTGTACAATTATCTGACCATATTATATGTCGACCGTATATTATGCCCCTCCAAGCCAAATCACTATAGAACATCTGGAAGCAACCTTGCACAAACTTTGGAGAATGTGTGCAATCATCACTAATATAAAAGTGATACTCCCTCAATACCTTCCTTTGGTCCTTTGTACTATCAACTACTTGAATGAATGCTATGTGCACAAATATATAAACTTGTGTGGGGTTGTAATACTATGACTGCACCTCACACTGTGGTTGTAGAGTGTAGTTCTCTACAAATTCAACCACTGATACTATGCTTCCAACTGGAAATGTGTCCTTGCATAGCTTGAATTGCGTGTCCATCCATCGAGCTCTATGGGTATGCCTTGCATACTCATACACTAGATTCTCATGAAACATGGACATAAATTGATACATTGGAATCTTCTCAATAACCAAATCACACATTTTTGCTTGAGACCCATCTTTTGTAGTGTATGACACTATTTTATACTTCCCAAAATCTACTAGTTTATGTCCCACCTCATCTGTGCTTTCCATATGTTGACATACTAACATTCGTTGCAAGCCACCACAACACTCGCATGAACCATCCAAGCATGTTGTCCTGTAGAATATTTGGCCATCCTATATTTGACATAATTTTTTTGATAAGAACTCTCTTGAAGATTTTGATGGGGCTTCTATGCCACAATCCTACAAAACATTGTCAGTATGCAAATCTAAACATATAGAACGATAAACATCATAATGGTTAGTGAATTCAATATGTAGTCTACAGCAACAAGTAGTGTGTGTGTGATTTATCTTGACATAAAAAGGTTTAATCATTTGAAAAACTCTTTGAGAAATACTAATTTGAGGATAAGAATTTTGAAATTTATGAAAAATTGGGTTTGAGTCATATCCAAAAAGTGCTTTGGATGTGGCTCATGGTTCTGACTACCAATTCTCCTTCTTACGACATCCCTTTGATTCAGAGATGGCCTTGTATTATTCTTCCAATAATCTTCAATTAGCGTTCTCAATGCTTCAACAACTTTTTTATCTTTATGTGGCAGTCTTCCCAAGAATGCCCATAATTCATTTGAATCGGTGCCCTCAATTCTTTGCCGCCTTTGAACGGCTTTTGATAAAGTTTTTCTACTAATTCCCATTTGTTCACTTGTCTTTTTAATAAGACGAGATCTCTTTGTTTGATAGCTTACCAAAGTCGATGTAATGGCACTTCGGGTAACATTACTATCCTTTGAGAGTGAGGTCTTACCCACACTCTCATAAACATCCATTAGATTCTTCACAATAGTGTTTTCACTTGATGCATTTGATGTTCTCAACCCAAGAGTCTTCTTGATGTTTTTTTACTTTAAACCCCGCATCATTTGAACAAATAGTTGACATCTTTCGGTCTCATTTATCCTTTCAAAGAAAATTTTCCAAATCTTATTGGCATATCTTCTACAAGTGCATTCTTTAATCTTACCTTCCATGTGATGCAAAATATCCTCATCAATCTTAATCAAAACTTTGGCTTTCCATATAAAATTATAGGCGGTGTTCTCTTAGGTACATACATCTCAACATTAGCAATTTCATCAATATTTAATTGAGGTGGGCTAGATTGCGCACCTTCGACTGAGGGTGGAATAGAATAAATAACTTGAGGTTCACATGGGGATGATGGCATACCTTGTTCGTCAAATCCGAGTGATGATGTACTCTCAACTTCAGATGTGGTGGATAGTGTCCAACCATACTCACTTGTGGTAGATGGTGTCCCTCCATATTCGCTTGTGCTTAATGGTGTCCCTTCGTATTCACTTCTAGTAGAGGTTGTGTCTCCAACTATGGTATTTGCATCTCCACAAGCATGACTCTTTTGCATTTGTGCCCTTTGTGCTACCAATTTCTTTTCTCTTTTTGACGGTTGAGGTTCCTCTTCAACTGGCTTGTTTTCGTCAATCGTTCCCAATTTCTACTTTTCACGATATTCCCTTATCCGTTTTTTCTCTTTATCTCTAAAGGCTTGGAGCTAATCATCTGTTAGTTTTTTCCTTTTAACAGTTTGTTTCTTCAGCATGAAGAATAATTTTACCTATGAAAAAACTGCTAAGTCAAGTCAAATTAACTAATAGTGAAGGGTTGTAAAAGTCTATTCAAGAGGGAGACCAATGGTCGCCTCTTTCAAATGTTAGTTTTCCTTAACAAAATTGAACTTTTGGTGACTGAAATTGACTTTCTGAGTTGGCCAGCATTATTTTATGTTACATTGAGCATGAGCAAGGTATATTAGGCTTGTTTCAATAGTTTTCAAGTTTTGGAGTGTTTGGCAAGTGCTACTTTCAATAAAACATACGGTTTCTAAGCCTAGGCAGAGGGTTTTATGGTTTGGGTGGTAAATGATTGAATATCTACAATACAATGCTATAATTTGAAGTTTTGATAGATATAAAGTGCTGCCCCAAGGTTTGAGAAGATTTGGACAAGTTTTGAAGGTGGTCCCTTTCTAAAAGTGGGCTAATTTGGGCCCTTAAAAGCGTAGAAAACTTGATAATTTGTGCAGTTTGGTGCAAAACAAGCATTGGTGATTGTTGGATATGCTGAAGGGCTCTGTAATGGGTAAAATAAAGGTATTTAAATGGTCCTAGGTCTGTAGAACATCAAATTTGCATAATGAAGCTTATTAAGCAAACCATTGCTAATACTAGTACTTTTAGGCTTAATGAAGGTTTGGTGGTTCAAGGGTGGTTATAGGTGTTGAAGGAAGTTGGGACTCCTGACTTGAAAATGTATAAAAAACATCATACAAGCCCGAATAAAGGGTTCAATGAATTGCTTTTGAGGATTTGGTGCTCTACTCAATGCCTAAACTGTGGAGTTTCAAGTATTTTTTCTATGTTTTTAGTTTCTTTTTCCTGTGTATGGCCTAGTATAGGCCTCCCATCATTAGAAATTCATAAATCACTATGGTGGCAGGTCTTAACTTGGACTTCAATCTATTTTGAGACTCCTTTGGTTGTTTTGGTTAACGAAAAACTCCATTCTTCATGATTAGCCTGTATAGACCAGCAGGGTATGAGTTTTACTTTAATTTAAAGATGGAGCCTTTCCTCCTACTATGGTGACTTGTGATTCAGAGGAAAGGCATGTAATATGTTGTTTTCAGGTTTCATGTTTCTTTTAATAGTGGTAAGGCATCTATAGGGCTGGTGATGTTATCTTAGGCTGAGAATGTGAGTTTTTGGCATGAAAAGGAGGAACCAAAGTGGTGTTTTTGAGATCTAATGAGGCTAAAGGCCTAGTGAAGGTTTATTTTGTTTGATGCTTTGGTGAGGCTTGGAAGGCCTTGGAGTTGTGAAATATAGAAAACCCTAGATATTTATGAGAAAATTGAGGGTTTTTGTATTGGAAACCTATTTGAGCATGCAAGGTCCTAAAACCTGGAAAATATTTTGTTTTGAGACCTAAGTAAAGACTATTTTTGGATTTGGGGGTCCGCTGAGAAGTGAGAAGGTTGTGTGGGGAATTATATCCGATTGAGTGACTTTGATATGCAACAACCTAAACAATGTGAATTTTTTGAAAGAAGAGATCCTGATCAAATTGTAAATTGTAAATTTGTTTATAGATTGGATTTGTGTGTTTGTATGTTGCAGGCCTCCCCCTATTGCATTAGGAGTATATTCCAATTTTTGAAAGACATGTATGGAAAATTTGGTAGCATATACAAGGCAATCAGCTGGTTTGTATAACTGTTTGACAAAATACCTCAATGAAAGCTTTGGAAGCATACACAAAGAAAGTTAATTGTTAAATTTAACAAAATGCCTCAAAGAGATTTGGTTTAAAAATGTAATAGGAAAGTGTATAGAATTGTGTAATTTAAAATGTTCATTGACAACCTAAGGTTGCAACATGACAAAAAAATAATTTGATCAACATGGAATAAGCAAAACAACAAAAATGAAAGCAATCCATAATAGAATGAAATAAAATGTACAACGACTTCACATACCTAAAAAACCAAAGTTTCAAATGGAGGAGTTCTACCCAATTATGTAGCCTTTGCTTCTTCTTTCCTCAAACTCCTCAAAAATTTGACTTTTTCAAAAGCTTGTTCCCCTCCAAACTTCAATTGTATATCAGTTATCACTGTAATTCAAACTTGAATTCATATTATATGCCTTTCAATGTGAAAACTCTGCTATTTCATGCAAAGTTGATGGAAATATCATGAAAAAGGTGATGGAATATAAAAGTCATGCTTGCACACTTCACTGAATCACCAAAAAGCTACTTTTTGTTGGAGCACGTGCAAAACTAGGAGAATATGCAAAATGTGGGCCGAAATCAAGGGTATATTGTGTTTTTTTACTATTTTTAGTGCAATAAAAAATGCGCTTGTGTTATTTCTTGCTAAACGACCATGCCTCTACTTATTCATAACGCGCTCACGTTGTAATAAAGTTGGTTTCTTTAAAGATTTATAGGGTAGGCAGTTAAAGGTAGAGGGTTGAGAGATAGAGGGAGTGAGTGAGAGAGACAGAGGAATGGAGTGGGAGAGAGATAGATGGGAGAAGGGCCAAGGGTAGAGGGTAGAGGATTTAAGGGTTAAGATTTTA
>VDFB02144674.1:0-42660 GCA_007258455.2 Sequoia sempervirens | reverse complement strand
GTAGGTATAGATACTTATAATTTCAAGTAGTAATTCATTTTGATATAGTAGATGTATTAGGTTTATTTAGCATCCTTATGCAAATATTGCCTAACTAATAAGAAGCAAACTATTTACGAGTTACTAGAATTGTTTTGACTATTATGTGCAGCTTGGTGGGAGGGACAGTGTGGTATCACTCGCTCGCGAGTGCCCTACTATGCTAGGAATTCCTCTCACGATGTATTTGTGATATATATGTATTGTGCACAACGTTTGTTTGCATGCAGGATTGCAGGAATTAAGTCTCGATTCCACCTGCATTGTCAGGACAGGGCGAGCATTATATACACCCAATGGGCTTGACGTTGAACATAGGGGCTGACAAGAAAGTTTTCCCAACCTAGTTCGTCATCTGTTTTAGTGTTTGACAAATTGGTCGGGTTGCAACCCTGTCACCACTTTCGTTTTGGTATCATTTCCTTATTTTGGGTTGTTTAATTTTCGTTGCTTACTTGATGACGTTTAATTGATGTTTTAATTTATGGTGTTGATGTGCTTATGATCATTGATATTGTTGTGTTACCATGTTTATTTGAGCTCGACTTCCAGGAGTGAAGCCTTGGGGAGGATGTAGTGCCCCTCCGTGTGATGTCCTTGTGTTGCCTCTGACTCGATTGTAAAGTTAATATTGATTGGCATGATTTGAATTGATTCAATTTATTCGGTTTGTGTTTGGAGGTATTAAATAAAATAAAAGTTATAATACTTTTGTGTTTTTTTTTTGTCAAATAAAATATTATTAATGTTTAAAATAAATTAAATAAATCAAACTTGAATATTATAAATAAATAAATAAATAAATAAATGATTGAGGAAGTAATGAATAATAGTATAATAAACAAAAATTAAATGACTTCCTTATTATTATTTTCGGAGGATAAAATACTTCATATGCAATAAAAATAAGATTTTTATTATTATTTCTGTGTGAAATAAATAATAAACATGCAAAGAAATATTATTTGAATTTCAAGATTCGGTTATGGGGAATGTGCAAAGACATTCAGTTAGGAATTGAAGGGGCATTTTCAGTAGTATATTTGTATCTCTGGCATGAGGGTCGAGGGACACAACAGGTTTTCAATTTTGCACAATCGAAGAGAGGGAAAAGCTATCAGGTGTGCAGCTGTGGAACTCCACGACAAGATTTAGGATTTGAGAAAAAAGAAACCAAGGTATGTTATTCGATTACCATTTGTGGTAGTAATATAATGCTTGGGAAATTTTGTATTCTTAATTGTCTCTGCATGTTTTTTATTCCTTGTATGAATGAATGGTTTAGAACGAAGTATGGTGTAAGAAGAAAGGGCCGCAATGGTGCTTGATGCAGTATAGAAAATTGGGTCTGCATTTATTCTTAGAGCCATGCCCTTCTATCCTATATCGTTCTCCTCCTAAAGTAGCCTTTATTTCCTCTTGATCCGTTAGGGTTTTCAGCTATTTCTTTTGGGCAGCTGATGGTAGAATAGATAGCTTGACTGCTGAATTGTTATATTTCTCTTGACATTGAGATCATCGATGTTTCTTCATCTTCACTCACTCTGTCATTCTAATCACTACCGAAAAATTGATAAATCTTTTATGAAATTATTAGGTAGAGATTGTCGCATTGATTATTATTCTGCGGACGTTTAGTTTCTGAGTTTCCTCCTTTCACCTTGCCTGAGAATCTATCCTTCTTACTGTAACTGGATGAGTATTTTCTCAAATGTAGCCTCTAATTGGGACGTCTCCCTTACTCATCATCATTTGCTTATATAGTGGAGTTTAAAAGTTTAAATAACCTGCCTAAATTCTGCTGGCAATCTATCGCAGTTGCTGCACTTGAAAATTAAATATTGTCAATTACCTTATAAAAAAATAAAGAGCTCTCCATTGATCGTGGTGAAGTTTAATTTCCAACTTCAAACTTGAACATGTCTCTGGAAACTCGCTGCCAAACAGAAATGCATTAAGTTCAAAAAGAAAAGTTGTACATGATTTCCTCTACTCCTAAGTCACGTATTTGCATCTCACCTGTCTCCTTCCCTTCGGTCTTTAGGAGAACATTTGGGATTTGATAATAATGCAAGTAGATGGCGTTACTTCCAAATTCCAATATTCACTTTCTAATATACTTGGCAATCTGTCACTGTTACAGCATTTAGAGTTGAGGCGTTGTACAAAATTATTCTCTAATTCATATTAGTGATCTAGATCCAGGAGAGACATGTATAGTAACTAATTCCACAATTACTGTCAATTATCTTCTTTAATTGGCGTGGTTTGAATCTCAAAACTCAAACCATTGTTTATCAGTCTCTTGATTTTGAGCTTTTATGTTTCCTATCATTGCTTGGAATAAGCTTGTCGTTATGCTTACCTTGTCTCACTTCATACTCCATGCGTGTGAAAGGAATATCTTATTTATTTTTTTTATAATTGAGCAGCTAGTTCCTATGAGCATTATGTAAAGCCAGTTAGCATTGTTCTGCACTATTATATCTCTCCGTATTTCAATCAAACTCATTGATTAGATGGGTTGGCAAGCCCTCTTGGGTGCTCATTAGCTATCACAACTCCTGTAGTGTATTCTATATTTCTTTAGAGTATTACCATCTTTATTCTCCTTGGTATCACTCTTGGAGTCCATTATCAATCAGGATTAGTACTTGGAAGTGCCATTGGTATTAATTTAATTTACTTTGATTGAAATAAAAATTCAATGTTTAGTAGTATCCATGTTTGCTAAACAATTTATGATTTGGGTTAAAGATATATACTTTATTTTTAGTTTATTGCACTTTTTAAAGAAAAGATTTCAGGTAGTGGAAGGATTTCAGCTTTATTATTTTAAAAGGGTATGTATAGAGGAAATCTAAGAATGGTTCACCTCCTAGCTTAAAATCGAATAGAGGATAGTTACTTGCATATTTCAAACGTTAGAAAAGAACAATTTCTTTGATTTTAAAACTAAATGATTATATTAATAATGTGAATTGGTAAACATTAGAACATTAGGGAAAAGAGTTATGCCTTTTTATAATTGAATAAGTTCTTACTTCATAGTGTAATTAGATGGTCATATAGTTTTAGTTAGGAAGATAATTGGCATTGTAATGTAGTGTTCATGAGGTTAGTTATCCTTTTAAATACAATTAGAGTATAAATTGGCTCATTATATTTATATAAATGTATATAGTTATAGGAATGCTTATAAATCCTGAATTGGAATAAAATAAATTGGTTGGAATGCTTTTATAACTTCTTTTATTTAATGCAACTTTATGTTGAGCATAGTGAGATGTTAGTAAGGTTGTGAATATAGCCTTTAATGAGTTAAAACGATTCCTTATCAAGTGTAGAGTTAAATCGTAGACGATAGTTCTATTGTTCTTTGAAGTTTATTGCTTTTGATTAGTTTGGGTTAGTATTCTGAGTGTGATAAAATATGCCTTGAGATAATTACGATATGTGATTATATAGTTCCTTATTTATTTTAAATTAATTCTTATTAAATGAATGGATAAATTGTAATTGAATGACCATTAAGGGTAATTTGGTGTATCCTATTGGTGGTGCCTCTTTGGAATTGTTTGGCTCCAGAAGTGAGTTCATTCCATTGGGTTCGTGTCTTTTTTTTATGAGTGATTTCACATACCCTTTTGTTATGACTTTTCTTGAGTTGACGTGAGTAGGGGATCTTCTTTAAGTTAAATTGTGTTGATATTCGTTTAACCTTACATGGTGAATTCTTGGTTTGTTTTGAGTTGTGGGGGTCTTATTAATTGATTTTGTGGTGGAGTATTTTGGATACTAATGTGATGCTTGGTTGTGATAAGTTTATGCTTCTTGTTGTATGCAATCTTTCCACTTGTATTAGTTTGGTGAAACATTAAATTATATTGTTGTTATATTTGTTGATTTTGTCAAAGGTCATTTGTTTACCAGCTGCACGGGTATCTTGTGAGGAGGAAATTGAGGCCTCCCTTGGATGCCTGGTGGCATGCTTTTACCTTTGTTGTTTAAGGATTGTTTCTGCTATTTCCGTATCGGTATGAATGCTTTTGGAGACTAATTTTGATTCATGGAATCCTTTTCATTTGATTTGTGTTGCAATATAATTGGGAACTCGTGTTTTGTTTATAGTTGATCTTCTTGAATTTTCGTTATTTTTCGTATCGAAGTTGATTATGTAGTCTAGAGGGAGTTGTTGATCTTATTTTGGTTTATTCACTAATTATATTTGATTTGAAAATAGTTCTTTGAGGTCTTGCAATTATTGTTGTCCAAAAACCCTAGTGTGAACTTTTTGAGAGTCTTCCAGAGGCTTGAGATGATTGACAGTTGATGTTCTCTCTTTATGTGGCAAGTGCTTTGGTATCATGATTTTAAAGGGGTTGTACGGGAATTGTTGAGACTTTGATTATGTGTTTATAGCGAGATGGGTAATGCCTCGCATGTTTCTCTGTTGTGATCTAATGTTGTTGTTATGTTGTACAACCCTTGGATTTTGGTTTTTATGTTTTGAGTGTCTAGAGAGAGAGTGGCTCTAAGTGGGTGGTCGGTGCACAAAGGGGCGCCAGGATAACCCTCGTTAGAGTGTGATTAATAAGTGAAAACCTAAGTAATTAACTAGGGGGTGGGTAGAATCACATTAAAAAGATAATTGATGCCTCATCCACCTTTTAGTGCTACCACAGACTACAGGGGATTGAGAAGGCCGTGGTTGGCATGATCGTTGCCTTGTCTTCGCGAAAGGTAACGGTTCCGCATGAGCAACCCTATGGGGCGGTTCCTTGAGATAGGTAGCCTGGATAACCATAGATGGAGGTGGCTCCTAGCGCTTGGTTGTCTGGATAATCCGTCAGTAGATGGAGGCGGCACCTTGCAATAGGTAGTCTGGAGAATCCATGTTAAGCCATGCGATGACACTCTCCTCTAACACTCCTTATTATGTTGCTTCTTTGGAAATCCTCTGGAAGTGGTCCTTTGTCTTGAATTGATGAAACATAGTTGTTTGAATTGATTTATGGTTTTACCCTGTTTTATCTTTGGTGTATTCTATGGTCTTGTATAAATCTTGTTGATGTTTGGGTTTTGACCTTGTACTCTTATGGTACTGTGATATGATGTTATTGTATTGTTTAATTACAATTTGGAATTGTATTATGTATATTAATTCAGTTTGATCTGGAAGTGTTTCACGATCATCCTTTGGTTACTTGTTTACTGGTCATTGCTTTGATTTATGTGATGAGATCTATGAATTTAAGTTATTATGTTGATTCTTGGATGTTGTTGATTATGTCATTGTAATCCTTGAGTTTTATGATACTTTTGTATGACGTTGAGTCTTGTGGTTCCCTGTTTGGATGTTCTTGGTTGAGGTCTCTTTCTTGTTAGCTCCTAGCACGGGGGGTGGGTCTTCAGACTCACATGGTCGGGTGGAACATGCTAAGCACCCCATTGGGTCCCCAGTCGAGGATCGAGAGGTGCGGATTGGTGTTGTTGCAGCGACTCCAGAGTTGTATTTGTTTTGAAGCCAGTTATGATACTTTGTATTCATCTGTTTATTTGAATCATGTTATCTTGTGTATGGTTTCCATTTATGTTGGAAACACTTTTGTATCATTGTACCTCTTGAACATTGTACTGTAATGAGATGTTAAACTTGGTGTGGATATTGGCTATGGCAGTTGTTATTGAATGTGTTAAGTTAATCATGTATATGTTGCATTTACGTACATAGATGGTTTCTTATCAATGATATATCATGTATGTGTTACATTTGTTAATGTTTATTTTGTTATGGATTATATCTTTGTTTTTTTGTTGATGTATGGATCTAAGACACATAATGACTCCTTGTGTACCCCAAGGGATGTATGTGTTAGTGAATTTACTTAAATGAAATTTATGACATGACTTAATGTGTTTTACATGTATGTTATGTTAACTTAAAAAAAATAAAAAATTGTGTTGTAATTATTGTGTAATTGTCCTTTGGGGTTCGTGACTATACACCATATATAATCCTTTTTGTGCTCATCAAATGGTATAAAATTTATCAATATAATATTTTAACTTTCTTCTTGAATAAATGCATTTACATATTTGTTTTTATTAGGAAAACAATTCAAGTTGTTATTCTATTTGGTCATCCATTTATTATTTTGTTTTATCTAAGTTCTTTTTATTTTGTTCATACACCAATTATAGAACATCTTTTTACTAGAAGCAATTCATAAAAAAATTGATATTTTTATTTTCAATTTCCTTGTAATGGACTACTTTTGAATCCTTTCTACTTGTCACCATTTTATTTTACTACTACTAGCCCATAAATCACATGCATAATAACGCTTTTATTTCCAAAATTATGGACTAAATACTACTTATAAAAAGTATTGAATATTAAAGATCTTTCTTTTTTGAAAAAGTCATTGGTGATGACCATCATAACTAATATTCAAATAAAAAAAATAACAATAAATAACATCAAAGTAATAAATTATCTAGTACCACATAACCATTGTGACAAATATGCCATACCTAAACTTATGGACTAACTTTTTTAAAGAATATTTTTTATTCAATATTAGTAAGTAAAGAGATGACTAATAACTCTTTAAAAAAGGAGAATCCTTTAATGTTCCATACTCTTCATAAATATTATTTAATCCACAACTTCAATTTCACCATGTATTTGTATCCATATGTATCTTAAGAAAATTAAATAATAATAAATCAATTGATCAATTAACCTAGACAAAAGCATAAAATATAGATATGCATGTAGGTTTAATAAATATAAAACTATATCATACCTTAAATTTTGGAGAGAAATTATTATTATTAACAAAATTAATTATTTAAAAATTTAAATTTTATTTAATTTTCCAACTGTACTTTTTTTAGAATAAATTTATAAAAAAATCATTCTCGTTGAAAATTAATTTACTATGGATTCCTAAGATTATTAATTAAAATCAATTTTATATAACTATTGTAATTAAAATTATTAAATATTCCATATTAATAAGAAAAAGTTATTGATGATTAATTACTTATAATTACAATTAATGGATACATTACAAATAATAAACACGACGACTTCTAATGGAGGTATGAAGAGTAACAAGCAGTGGAGGGTGATCTCCTTCATGTGTTGCACTGCAGTTCAAACAGTAATACAGGATAATGAAAATAGAAACTTGACACTTGTATGGCAGTAAACTAGGATTTGGGTACGTGTGAATAGATAATCTACCGAAGGAGTTTAAGAAAGAGATCACAATTTGGCTGACATTTATTTTTGTTTTGACAGCAAATGAACTGTGTGAGAAGCTGGCAGTGATGGGGTTCGCGGCGAACATGGTGTCGTATTTGACAGAAGAGCTTCACTTACCGCTAGTAAAGGCTGCCAATATCATGGATTGTAGAAATTCATGCTGTTAAACGTCGATGATAATTTTTTTACATAGTGAAATCTAAAAATTTTGTCAAACAATATTATGATTGTGAAATTTCATGTTTTTAATCCAGAAATTAAGTAATTCCTACAATTAATGAAAAAATCTTGTGTAATTATTTTTAAAAGAATACAAAACATGTAAATCTAAAAAGTATTACCCAACAATTATTTATTTACTAAGATAGAGATTATTTATTGTGATGGGCATAAAAAGGTAGTAATTTTTTTGTAAGAAATCAAGAAATATAATTGAATTATTTAAAAAATTACTTGAAACAAAAATATAGATGTATCAAATGGGTCCCAATAGATTGATTTAAATTATATGTCAATTTGTCCTTTTTTTTGAGCCATCAAAGAAAAGGAATATAAAAATATTGAAAGTGAGGTGCTAGTACAAATGTGGACAAGACAAATCACTTGAAACAAAAATATAAATGTGTCAAAATGGATCCATATGAATTGATATTAAATTATATAGAAACGTATCTTTTTGGTTGAGCTATCAAATAAAATGAATATAAGAACATTGCATGTGAGGCACTAGTATAAAATGATGCCAAAAAGAAAATACAATTGAAACAAGAATGTAAACCTGTCAAAAGGGACTCATATGAATTGATGTTAAATTATATAGCAACTTATCTTTTTACTCGAGCCATAAAAGAAAATAAATATAAAAAAATTGCATGTGAGACATGAATACAAAATGACATAGACAAGAAAAATCATATAATAAAAAAAGACTATCTAGAACATTTCGTATATAAAAGGTCAATATCCAATATTTTACAAAAATATTAAGTATTTAAAAAATTAGTATTGTTTAGTTTTGTGTGTAAGTATACATGTCATTATTTTGGTGAAACAATTAAATGTGAAAGTGAGCATCTTTACTTTCTCCATTTCATATTTATTTGTTGTATTTTTTATTTTCTTTTGCCTTGTGATTAGATTATGTCACAACTAAAAGATATTTCCTTTATATGCATGCACTTTTAATCTATTTCAAAGTTGAGTTGTGATAGTTCATCCCTAATTTCTTAAGTGACCATGTTATAACATGAAGGGGGGCGTCTACTTGATAGTAGGTTAGGCCAATTGAATCAATCAATGTATTAGAGTTTCCCATAAAGTTGAGATTGTCATTGAAATAAATTTCATCAACATCATTGGTTTCTACCTTTGTCTCTATCAAAAGCATGCAATTTTTTTTGTTTTCTCGATGACTTGTTATTTCCAAGCACAGTATTGGGCTCATGGATACAAGCTTCTTTGGTTTCATTATACCTTTTTGAAAATCAAATACACTTTTTCCCACAATTTTCTAGGGTTATACACTTTTATGGGCATATACATCTACAAATTTAAAATGACATTGTAAATTATCTTCAACTTTATTCATACATTTGGACCTTGATCTTTAATCTCGTTTTAGTTTTTCTTATCCCTTCAATTTATAATAATTTAGTGAACTTAAACAATTAAGTTGGTTTTAAGTAGGTTGAACATGTGTCATGATTTTTCAACCTTGACCAAGTAGGTGGCTAAATTACCCTATACTTTATCTCCCAATCAATGTCTAAACACCATAGTTCCAGAAAGGTAAAATTACAATAATTGAATGTGTCAATGTTTAATGAAGCTTAATGGCTAGGAAAGTGCACAAAATAGGGGAATAAAAATGTGGCTAAATTAATAATTCAAAAGGAACACTACCATGTTATGTTGAAATAAACACAAAACTCACACATTATGACTTGGTAAATAGTGTGTTATATAATGTGCATTTATTATATAACATTCATAGGTTACATAACATGATAAAAAATTTGTTCCATAAAGCCAAAAATGAAAAATAAATCGATATCTAAATTTTTGTGACTAACAAAAGAAAATTGGCCAAAACCTGAGCACATGTTGGACATTTGAAAAATTTGTAAACACATCCCAAATTTTTCAATGTCATGTCACAAAAGAGGTTAACAATCATTTTTTATTTCTTTAATTGAGTATTATTTGTATTTTCATAATATTAATATTTTAAAATTTATTTATTATTTGGTAATTTTACTCACTCATCTAAACCCTAACTTGAAACTTTATTTAGATGAGGAAATTCCTAATGATGACCCTAAATCATCCAAATCTCCTTGAAAAACCGAGCACAAAGCCAAAAGGATTTATTAGGTCATTTAGAAGAAACAATTAAATTACAAAATTATTTCCCACATTGAAGGCATCCATATCAAACCACCACCATGAATCACTTGCTTCATCATTGTAAGAAATGATGAAGTAAGTTAACTCAATGACAAATCAAATCCATTAATGAAATATTCCTTTGGATTTATGTCATCAATTTTATGTGACAAAGATATCCTACAACGAAGTGAAATAGAAAGAGGTAAAAAAGGCCAAATTCATTTGTGCTCTTTTTACCAATCCCAAAACCAATACACCTATTTTTATGAATTCAAAATATTGTATATCCATTGGAACAATCATTGATCATATAAAAAATATTATTGTTATAAATCATGGATGGTCTTTTGT
This sequence comes from Sequoia sempervirens, assembly GCA_007258455.2. Lineage (NCBI taxonomy): Eukaryota > Viridiplantae > Streptophyta > Pinopsida > Cupressales > Cupressaceae > Sequoia > Sequoia sempervirens. The sequence goes on along the minus strand of VDFB02144674.1, from coordinate 32,606 downwards.
CAACCTCCTTGTAACAACCATGAAGTGCCACTATATTTTTGAAAAAAAAAATTATTATGAGTTTATCCTTCACAAAATTCTTATCATTTTGACAAAAGGGAGTTTTAAGGTAGAGGTGGAGACTTTTCTCAAGATAGAGTGGGAGATCATAAAGTAGAAAACTATCAATGAAGATTGCTAACATAAAAAACTATATATCATGTGATAGTACCCTTAGTCATTAAGGATACTATCAAGATGTAGACTATAAATGCGATTATTTGCCTCATGGACACTTTTATATAACATGGTACATATATTTTTTATTCTCAAGGTTTGATGTATTATTATACAATAAGACCATCTAGTTCTAGTGCTTCTATCTCTCACTTATGTTATAAGTGTTTTCATTTATCCTTTGAAGGAGAATATGATCAATATAGTGTAGAGGGTGTTGCCTTCCATGAGTGCACTCATTGTCGTTGTACATCTATTGCAATATTAAAGGTTAATCAAGTAATACAAGTGAGTCAAATAATATAGTGATCACTAATGAGCTAGTATGTGATTTGTTTGGTGATCATGTAGAGATAATTTCATATGAGTTTATAACATATATATTTTAAATCTTATACTTAAAATAACTTTTAATTGTAAAATTGAATTTAAAATTTGTATTATCATATATTTTAGGGTCTAACCTCACAAGGTGATATGAAATTGATCATTTCCCTAGCAATTTTTATAGTTTCATCTATGTTAGAGGTTAATTTCTTATATATCACAATAAATTAGTATTTATATTGGTAATAATATTAAAAAATTAAAAATGCTTTTTTTGTTGACTATGTGGGTAGTACACCATCATCCAAAAATTCTTATTGGTAGTGCCACTTGTGACATTATATTTACTAAGGTATGTTGTAACACATTTTAAAGGTCAATAGCCAATATTTAAAATAAAGTATTGTTTAGTTTTACATGGGACTGTACATATTACTATTTTAGTGAAATGGTTAAATGTTATGGTGAGTACCTTTAATTTTTCTATTTCATATTAATTTATTAACTTTTATATACATTTTCACTTTCATAACATGAATGTGATGATATACTTAATCAAAACATGAAGGGGAAAAGCAGGGTTTCTATTCAAAACCTGTTTTCCCCTTAATCGAAACATGAAGGTGATGATTTACTTACTAGCAAGTCATGGCAACAAAATCTATCAGTTTCTTATAGTTTTCCATAGATGAGATCATCAAAGAAATAAATTGCATGAACATTATTGGTGTTTTCCTTTGTGTGTCTGAAACCCATGCACTTTTTTGTTTTTTTCCCTTGGTGACTTGTAATTGTCTAGCATGGTGATTTATTTCTATTGTAATGTCTAGAAACTACTCTATAGACCCATGGGTACAAGCTTCTCTAGTCTCATTATACCTTGTTAATGATCATATACCCTTGTTCCCATAGTTTTACATGGTCATACAAATTTAAATTGACATTGTTAAATTGTTTTCAACTTATTTGGACCATGACCTTTGATCCCATTTTAGTTCTTTGACCCCTTTAATTTATAGAAATTGAATGAACTTAAACAATAAATTTGGTTGTAAGTAGGTTGGAAACATGTCATGATTTTGTCAACCTTGGCCAAGTAAGTAGGTGAATTACCCTATACTTCATTTCCCAATCAATTTTTTAACACCATAGATCTCAAAAAGGAAAATTCCAATCATTGAATGTGAAAATGATTAATAAGGTCTAATAGTTGAGAAAGTGTACAAAATTTTGGGATAAATATGTGGCAAAATTAATAATTTAAAAGGAACACTACCACATGATGTTTAAATAAAAATAACACTCACATGTTTTGGATTGGTAAATAATGTGTTATATAGTGTGCTCATATTTTATAATATGCACATGTTATGTAACTTGCAAAATTTACATAACATGCAATTTTGTTCCATAAATCTAGAGAATAAAATGAAAGCAATGACCAAATAATTGTTAATAACAAGTGCATATTGACCAAAACCTAAAAAAATTTGGACATTTGGGAACATCTACAAATCCTATCACAAATTTTTCAACGACATGTCATAAAAGAGGTAAGAGGTCATGTTTTTATTTTTTTATTGAATATTGTTTGCATTTTCATAAATTTCAAAATTTTAAAATGCATTTCTTATTAGTTATTTTAATAGTTCCTCTAAACCCTAACCTAAAATCTAATGTAGATCAAAAACTCCTAATGGTAACCCCACATCACTCTAATCTCCTCCAAAACTTTTGATAAACCCAAGACAAAACTAAGAGAATTTATTAGGGTATTTGAAATAAAATAAATAAATTATATGATTATTTCCAACATTAAAAGAATCCATATAAAAATCACCACCATGAATCACTTTCTTCATAATTGGAAGCAATGATTAAGTGGTGATTCAAATAAATCAATGAAATACTCATAGAGATTCATTTCACCAATTGACAATGCTATCCTTCAGTGAAGTGAAAATAGAGGTAAAACAAGGCCAAATTTGTGATCTTTTTACAAATCCCAAAACTAATGCACCCATTGTTATGACTTCGAAAAGATTCCCTATCATTGGAATAATCATAATGATATAAAAATTTAGTTTCTATGATAAATTTTGTATGTTCTTTGACCAACTTGTAGCAACCATGAGGTACAGCTACATTTTTTTAGAAAACTTTACAATGAGTTATGCTTAATAAACAAAATATATTATTTTGACATGAGGGAATTTTAGGGTAGAGATGGAGACTTTGATCAAGAAAAAGTGGGAGATTATTATGTAGCAAACTATCAATGAAGATTTCTAACACAAAAATATATACATCATGTGATAACACCATCAATCATTAGAAGACTACAAAGATGTAGACACTAAATATGATTACTTTCCTCATGGAAACCCTTATATACACATGGTACATATATTTTATAGTCTTTTTCATTCAACATACTATTATGTAGTAATACCATCCACTTCTAGTGCTACTACCTCCCACTTATTCTATAAATGATATCATTTATTTTTTGGAGTAGAATATGATCTACATGGTGTAGAAGGTGTTGCTTCCTTGCAAATGAACTCATTGTCATTATAAATGTATTGGAATCTTCAAGATTGACCGACCAATATAGGTGAATCAAATAATAGTGAGCTAGTATATTATTTGTTTGGTAATCATGCAAAGGTATTTTAATATAAATTTTTAACATATATATTTTATATTTTAAAATTAAATTTTAACATATAAATTAATTTTAAATAGTAGAATCCAATTAAAATATATTTATTTATCATATATTTTAGGGTCTAACCCCACAAGGTCATATAACATTGATCATTTCACTAAGTTTTTCAATCCCATATAATTTAGAGGTACATTTGTAATATATCACAATAAGTTGGTAGATATTTTATATTTATAATAATATCAAATATTTAAAAATATAACCATTTTTCAATAGTGGGTATTACACCATCATCCCATATGCCTATTGGTAGTTCTAGTTATATGACATTAGCTTTAGTAAGGTGTGTTGGAGTACATTTTAAAATTTCTTTTTAAAATTATTTATTGGTTTTTTTTATGTGAATTGGAGTGTTTTAGTTATATCTATTGATGTATATTTGATGGATGATTCTAGCTATTACATCTCTTGGTATATGATAAAATTTATGTGTTAGTTTCATTGAAATAATTTTAACCTCAATTTGTTTGACATAAGTATGAGTATGAATGTATACATTTAACTATACTTATTCTTTATTAATTCACACTATTAGGTATTTGCAAATAATCAATATATTGCTTTTGTTATGCTATAGATTGATGCAAGCACTCCACTCTAAGGATTAGCCTCTCTTAATGATATTGAGTGTCACAAGCAAAAAAAAGACTACCACTATGTTGTAAGTGTGTTTATTTTTTTTATGTCATTTCAAAATAATAATTTTTAGCTATAGAGATCAGTAGTATCCAATATTATAATTTATTTATATAGGTTGAGAAAAAAATATAGTGAGGGTTGAAGGATATTGAAGTCACTGAAAAAGTAACCCTTCTACTTTTTCTAGCTTGTTCGGGCCCTCCTTGTGATTTTGGCTTAATGTTTCCTTGATTTAGTGTTGTAATGTCGTTGACACATTCACATTAAGTCTTGGGACCTTATGAACTAATGAATTTTAATGGCACCTTGCTAAAGTGTTGTGAAGTGTTGTAACACACTTTCACACTTTTCTAGGGTTTTATCAAATAACTAAGCATAATAAACCTAATTTTAATCAAAATCAACTTTAATCTTGCCTTATTTGGAGTGTTTTAAAGTGTTGTCACACACTTTCACACTTTTCTAGGCTTTTCATTAATAATTGGGCTTTCTTATGGTTTAATATGCCCCATTTTACATCCACAAGCCTCATTTATTGTATCTTTTCAAGGATAATCTTGACACCAATCAATAACCAATCATAATTCAGGTGCTTCTGGCTTGTGCGGCCCATATTTAGGGATCTGGGACTCATTCGCCACCTTGGTTGAATGGGTCTTGTAGACATTGAAAATTGTTTTGAATGATATTATACACTCGAATCATGTATACTAACATCATTTCCTCTTGAAATACATCCTCTTTTCACTTAATTAATTAAATTAGACTAGCTATTTAATCAATTGCATCATTTTCACCTATTTTTAAACCTAATTCATCAAATTAGGTTAATTCACCCCCTTTCACACTAACATTTCATCTCATTAAATTAAATAAATCAAAGTATTTAATTTAATTCCTTAAAGTCCTCTTATTTAATTAAATAACCCTAAATTATTTAATTAAATGTCATTTCACCCTTCTCATTCATTAAATCATTTAATTTAATGAATATCACTTTAAATTCATCTAAATCCCCTAATTGTATGATTAAACCTTGTTTAATTAACAATTATCTAATTAATCCAATTATTCCCACTTGCAAGGGAATATTTCAAAAGAATATTCCCCCTTTGCATAATTTAATTTAGTTTTAATTAACTAAATAACCTTTTTCCTCACCCATATGAATATTCCAAAGAATATTCTTTGTCCTCCAATCACTTGAAAAGGGGAATATGGATATGTGCAAGATCATGATGGGCCAAAAAGTGGCAATATTATGGGTATTTGTAGGGTATGTGGCTGATGACTTTTTTTTACCCAAAATTGATGAAATGAAATGGGTTTTTAGAGGAGATTATCATATTTCCATGTATAAAATTGTACTTCTAATGCTGGAATTTAATAAATTATTATTATTCATTTTCTATTAGAGATGCGATATAAAGGTCTTTGATCGATAAGCTGAATTGAAAACATCTATAACTTTCAAATGGGATCACATTTTTTGAATCTGAAACATGCATCACATTCTATGCTTCACATAATATAGGATTAAAAAAAGAAAAAATAAATTTCATGAAATTTTGACCATGTTAAAGATTGATGGACATCTTTGAGTTTATATTTTTAAATTTGTGATAAATTCATAATTAGATATTTACACTTAGGAAAAAAAATTACAAAAAATAATGCATCCGGACATGAGTCCTCTACTTATACACAAAATCTTATAAAAAAATATTATCATTTTAATATGGTTAGGGTGGTCAGATAGACACCTACTTCTTATTTTTTCCCTAAAATTTAAGTAATACTGCATTGAAATTTCAAATTTTCACCAAATAGCTTTTATTTATTTTTAAATAAACCTAGTGTTTTAGAAACTACATTCAATTTTCTACAGATTCTATTGTTACATATTTTTGAGAATAATATAGATGCTTATTCAAATTTTATGTCAGAGTTGTCTAACAACTGATTTTCTCAATTTTTTTTTCCCTTAAGGGCCTATTTTTTCCATGATGATCCTGCACATACCCATATTCTTGCTTGGCTTCTTGAGCAAGCTAAGCTTGAAACCTCTTGAGCAAGTTAACTTTTGACCTCTTGAATAGGTCAAAAGTGTGTTTTCTTGGAAAGAATGAGAACCCTTGATTAAGTCTCATATTGGATTCTCACCCATTGATGAGAATCCATGATCCATGCCTCCTATTTCCTCCATTCTTGATCATTGATTAGCCTTTTTTTATCTCAACCCTTCATTTCTCATTTGCTTTCCTATAAATAGGTCACTATTTTGAGATAAATGGATCCATCTTTCAATTCCAAACTTATGCTATTGAAATCACTCACATTCATGCTCATACTGTGCTCACATTTAGCATATTTTAGTTAATTTTTAGTTGCATATTAGCTTTAAGCTTCCATTAATGGCTTTCATGCATCCATCTTAGCTTGTTTATAAATTAGGGTTTGAATTTTTTAGCTTAGAATTAGCTTAGACTAGCTTATATTTTTCATATTTGGATCAATTTTAGCATAAAATCATGTTAATTTAACTTGCATCATGTTTAATTTAGCATAAATTATGTTTTCATCAATTTATCACAATAGTTTCATCGATTTTCTTCAACAAAATCGATTGAAACAAGCTCACTGATCATGGGATTGGGAAAGGGTCATTGTTCCACATCAACACGACACCAATTCCAAAACAAGATAAGTTTCAAATGGGGTAGAATAGAAATTTCAATGTTTTTTATATTTAGAATGTTCCATTTCAATAAATGTTTAGTTTATCTTTCATTTGAATGATCTTGTTTGAAGTTTGAGTATTAGTGGCTATGAAATGCTTCGATTCATCATGGATCAAGCATGATCGGCCCATACTAGTATCCTTGGTAGATATTCTGGTGCTAGAAGGAGGGAAACCGATTAAATTTTATCAATTTCTAGATCAAATTTCATTCATTCTGACTTTTACAGGAAACAGTGATGCCCAAATCAATTACAACGATGCACTTTGCTAGGTGTCGCTATATAGCAATGCTATCATCATTCAAATCATGATGCCTATTAAATGCACCAACAATGATTAAACAAACAACAATGCTAATACTTTATTGAAGTATCGAATATTTTCAAATGGTGATGCCTGACCAAATAGCGACACTATCATGCTCTATATTTTGTCTGTAGAGCAATGCCCATATTCACCAGAGAAACACACTTATTCACCAGAGCGATGCTATCGTGTGTAACAATTCCCAAACTTGGTAAGAAGTTCAACGATTTTTTTTTGACATGTGTTTTATTTTTTTTGATTCATTATCTAGTACTAGCATGCCTCTAATCTTGTTCCAGTTTTCAGACTAACATAGTTTTGTAGGATTGGAGGACATGAAGTTAAAGTGAAGAAGCATTCTTATCTTAATATTTTATGATTGTAACAAGCATTTGATGCTTTGGGGCAATTATAACCCAACTTTTTATACTTTAGGACTTCACTAGATTTCAATTGCATTTAAAATGAATGCTCAAATGGGATTAAAATTTAACCCTCATCTCATCATTGTCTTTTGGGCTTTAAAATTGAATAAGGAAACTTAACATTTCGGTTGGTGCATAAAATGAGTTCATCTTAGCTTTAGTCAGTAAAATAAACATTGACTATTTGCTTTGTTGTGACACACTTGTAGTGCATATCCAATCCCCTTGCGCTTTGTGTGATCTTGGGTGAAAAGAAACACTCTAAGTGTACTTTGTTGTTTGTGTGCACTTATAGTATGTAACCAATCCCCTTGTACTTTGTGTGATCTTGTGTGAAGAGAAATACTTAAGTACACATTTATTCTTTGTGTCACCCTTAAGAGAGGGCTTACTATGAGATACACCCTGCAATGAGAAACTCATAGTAAAGTTCTTGCAAGCACGTTTATTAGCAGGCTTTATTAAAGGTTGGGAAATCGTGAGAAAGTAACTTCTATCTTGGACTATATAACATATTGTGCCAAGTACCATGCCTTAAGTGGAATGGGAACAATAGTAAGAGCATTAAGTGGAAAAGCGAGTGCATATACAGCTGGGTGTTCTTGGTTTGTTACTAAGAACTATTGTTTAGAAGGAAAAATCATTAATGATTGTTGGTGCAATAATGATCGTTCTGAAGCTTCCCAAAATTGTACTATTCATTGTTGAAACAAAAAAATCCTTAGGATCTTAGCTTCTTTAGGATTTTGAGATTTGGTGGTCTTGAGAAGTGTATGTCATGAAAGGGGGATCTAGTGTTGTTGAATCTCTAACTACATTGCAATATCTTAATATTTGGAGAAATCTGAGTGGGGACTCAACAAGTATGACCATTTCAAAAATTGGATTGTAAATGATTGTGAGTCAGTTTAATACATTTCTTATTTCCAAAATGTTACAAAAACAAACATTCATTATCTTCCTCAAAATTTCAAACACTTTGGATTAAATATGGCTACATCTTGAATTAGCCACTAATACATTTGACTGCAAAATCTGACGAAACTGTCCAACAAAATATGTAAAATTCGATGTTCATTAGGTGCTTGTAAAATTTGATGTGTAATTTTAAATTTTTGAAAGTTTATCCCCAACGTTCGTCAAAATTTTGACGAACATGGGGCTCGTCGAAATGTCGGCTATCATTTTCGTCAAATTTTTGACAAACATGAAAAATAGAAAAAAAACAAATTGTGGCTAACATAAAGAAAAGTGAGTTCGCACCTAATTTATTGTGACAGTGTTTTGCTCAACTTGAGACAGTTTGTGGAGAACTAAGGACAATTTTCTTGGGAAAAATCAGAGAAAAATTCAAGAAGATATCGCTAGGTTGAGGGTAGTCATTGTCTTTTTTGCAGAATTTAGTTGTGAAGTCAGATTTGTAGTTCTAGGTTTGAAAATAATATTTTAAAGCAACATCTCATCAGATTTCATTTTTAGAGGTTAAGGGTTTTGAGAATTTCATGTCCAGATTTTGTTGTGTGGAATCACCATAAGATCACAACCAAGGAACAGATTCTTGTGACTGTAATTATGTGATCCATAACTCTATTGGTCATGTGGCACAGTTGTGCTATAACAAATACATGATGCATTCATGTGTGACCCAATTTTAATGTGGCTATGTTGTGATACAAATGGAGGCACTCATATAAGGTAGTTAATTTAGGTTGTATAATGTAGGTGTCAATCATCATTGGGTGCATTTAGGTTGTCTCAAGTTTAATAGGTTAGGATGTAATTATAGCATGATCGAAGAGTGATTACCTCTTGCTGCAATAAAGAGCCTATAACTCTGGTTGATATGCAGAGTGATTGTGTTATATCAATTATGTAGTGCATTCAAGCACAACCCATGTTTAATGGGCTATTCTAGAGAGTGATTAAGATTTTCTAAACCTTATGAATGTTACTTGACATATATTTGCATAATCTCAAATTCCTTCAAAGGCTTTTGAAGTATCAATGTATCCTATATAGGGTTTAGAATGATTTCTTTTAATTAAAAAAATAAATAAATGATGTATTTCCCTGTAATTAGATAATGTGGAGATCTCCTAAATCTGCCCCAGCACACTATCCTCTTTGGCACTGTATTCATTACTCCAACTACTATGGTTTTGCATGTGACATCTTTAATATCTTCATGACCGTGGCTTTTAAATAGATCTCAGTCTTTGCTTTAATCCTTTTCATGATAACCCTTGAGCTCCATAATCCACCTTCAATCTCTTCTAAGAATGTTGTCTTAAGCTAGACTGCATAGTATGCATATAAAGCAAGTCCTTCATACCTGCCATTGTTCCAAACCACCACTCACTACCTTGCTTAAAATGTTGCCACCATAAGCACAATAGCATGTTTTAAAATCATGGTTGCCAGTAATTGACCATTAAGGTCACCACTTTCATCATGAAGATACAATGAGATTTTTGTCTTCAAACTCAAGTCATTATGGAAGATAACATTGTGAATTGTTTGTTGTGTACGATTCAATTGTCTTGCACATTTATTGCTTTGTTAACTTCCTTTAAAACTGGGTATTGCACCCTCAACTGCAATCTTAAACAGCTCACTCACTATCACTTGAAGATTCATTTCATGAGCATTCTTCTATAAAATCAAACTATGCCCTATAGACTGCCTACTTACTACAGGGGACTCATTGTATCATGGTATTGTAGTTCTTAAGATCCTTCAACCTTATTGACACTACTTCATAGTCCACAAGGTATTATTCACTATTCTCCCATCTTTGATGAGTCTCAAACACTACTCAAACATGCAATCCACTACCTCCATTATACATTAATGGCTAAGAAGAAACATTGAACCTATGATTACCACTGCTATCAATGTTTGGACAAATATTCATCGATTGTATTTGCCTTGTCTAACACTACCAAAAGCATTTGAAAAACCCTTAAGGTCAGCAAGGGGGTAAGGAAACTCACTGTTAAAATCTCCACTTTACTATGCAAGGCTTGAGCTTTATTATCTTGTCACTGCTTAGCCCCTTTTTGACTGTCACATCTCAAGTGACTGTCATTCTTCTTACCGTAGATTGCATTTACAAATGTCACTAAGCTACATAGTGTGCTTGTTATTGGCTACAATCTTTAGATTGCAAGATTTTGTTATTACCTACAATGTCTCAATCTTTCTGGTATTGCAATCTCACTAATCCGCTATAGTTATTGTTTATGTTTCTACGGAGGCCTAGGGTTTGTAACCCTAATCACGCCCTTCTACCAATGCTTCTCTGTTGTTTTTATTAGGCTCTAATGTTGAGGGCCCTAGGGATAAGCTCTGGCCATAAGAATTGACACATTGCATCTTTAACTAAAAGGATGTAAATCCGTATTGACATTAGCAATGATGATTTTGACTTGTTTCTCCTAAGGAATGGGTCACTTGTTCTTACTAGCTCACTACCTCCATTGTTGTAGGAAGTTTGTGATCAAGTTCAATATTCTGATTTTAGGAGTCTTAACGGTTGGAAATTATATTAAAATCATAATTTAATAAGTTTTGGAATTAGCATTTGAAAGTGTTTTTTGGGGTCATTAACTTCAGACTATCTTCTCTTTTGCAGGGGTGGTTGCATGCCAAATTTTTTTGGTGTAAAATATTGGAATTATTAGACTATGTTACCTGTCTATGAATAAAAATTATTGGAGTGTGAGTTTGATATTTTTTGAAGATCGAAATAGTCAAGCTTTGCAAAGAAAATCATGTCGATAATATTAGTCCGTAACAAAATGAAGAGACACTCTGATACATAGTGGTTTACAATTTTGGCCAACCGACACCTAAATTATTTTTTAAAACTAAATCTTCACATTCCCGCACGATAGCTAAATCAGAAGAATTTGAAGATGATGCAACCAGAGTCTGGCCACATTTTACCCAGATTCTAAAAAATATTTTTTCAAAATTTTTGGAATTAGATTCCACTTCTTTTTCCATCTCCCACAAACCATTTTTTCAAAAAATAGCATTTTTAAAAAGTGATGCACACCGTATAATGCATAACTTTTTTTCCGTGAAGGAGAAAATTCTAATTCTTTTGAATTTAGATTTGTAACTCTGATATCTAGTGTGTCCACTTGGTTAGATAGTCTTTTATTGAATATTTTTTCTTTAATCAAGTTTCAAAGTCAAACCAATTACAATTCAGACATAGCGCAACCGTATAACGTATAACTTTTTTTGTATATATTGAAATTCAAATTATTTTTTTCTATTGGATGAAGGACTTCAATATCTAGTGCACTCATATTTTTAATTTTTTTTTTGATAATCTGCTATTTTTCCACATGTGCATAACAGTGACCTTCATTTTTGATGAAAAACCTATGTTTAATAAAACTAAAATATCAAATACATAATAAAACCAAAACATATTAAAATTATATTCGTTGGATAGCTCGTTCTGAGGACTACCTGATTCCAGTTGAGTTTGTGAATATTCCTCTGTTTTCATCCTCAAACCGAGCTCCGAAGTGCCAAAATTCAAGTTTTATTTTTTGTCTCAGGGGGGATGAGAAATAAAGGGGGTTCAAACGAACCCTTAGGGGTTCGAGCGAACCACTAAGGGTTCGTTCAATCCAGGGTTCATTCGAACCCCCCTTCTATAAGGGGTTTTGATGGATTTTTTGGCTGGAAAGTATTAAGAGGGTTCGACTGAACCCCTAATTGGTTCGGTCGAACCAATAGGTTCGTACGAACCCCTAAAATTAATTTTTTTCCATGCATTCATTTTTTGTGAGTTTTCCTTCCTCACTTCAATTGTAAACCACTATTGCAGCTTCACCCCCTTGCAATAATTGCAAGGGCTTAAAGATGAGACGACTTTTAATTGTAGATAGGGTAAAAATTAGCAGATTTAGTGTTTAATGAAAACAATAATCTAATTAGATCCTATCAAGCACAATAGAGTACGAACTAATACGAAAATCACAATAAACAGCACAAAGGCAAACCGATCTCCGCATTAACTCGATTTATCTCCATTGCTCTTCTCCACCTGCATGAGAATGCGAGATTTTGAAGGGTTGACAATGGAGGAATGTTGAGTGCTCATTCCTGCAGCATAACGACTTGACAATGAAAATGGAAAATGGGGAGAATGATAGATAGAGACGGAAGACTGATTTTGATAGAGTCTGGATGCTAGACGAATCAACCTCACAAAATGGATTGTGAGAGGCTATATTTATAGAGCTGTGACGTTGACGAAGATAAGATTTGACAAGATTCGACAAGGATTTGATTTTTGAAAAAGAGGAAATACAGTGAGATGAGATAAGATGTCAAAAAAGATAGAAAGATTTCATTTCCTGTTTTAAAGGAAATAAATCTTGAAAAAGACGAGAAGGATAATTGATGATTTATCTAATTAAATAAATTAATTAGATGCACACGAGTTCAGTTTTGGAAAGAAATCAAGAAGATCTTTTAGGATTTTATTAATTAAATAAATTTTGGATTTATTTAATTAACATTGAATTTATGATTTCATTAATTAAATAATATAAATTATTTAATTAACATTAGAAGAATGAATAGAAATGATCTAATTAATTAAATAATATAAATTATTTAATTAACATTAGCGAAATGGATGGATCATGAATATGAATTTAATTAAATAAATAAAATTTATTTAATTAATTAGATGATGACATGGGCACCTAGGGCAGAGCATGCTACAAGATGCCTAAATGATGTAATGTCGAGACAGGTGTTGTAAGAGGACAATTTTGGGTGTCTACATTTTGCCCCTCTTTGAGATGATGCTTGAGATGATGAGATTTGTGTCGAGAAACATCATTTCAAAGAAGTTAAGATATGGAAAGAGGAAAATGGATAATGATATCAGAATATGATGATGCCCCCTCGAGAGGATAGGCGGGTTGAACAAACACGGGTAGGCTCTCGAAATGAAAGGGATGGGTCAAGAACTAAAGATGAAGGAATGGATTATACGTTATGCTGCAATGAAGGTGAGCAATCATGATGTTTGATATAGCACTAGACGTTATGCACCAAGATATAAGGACCAAGGTGACGATGTGTCTCGTGCCCTAGCGTAATACAACCTTGTCTAAACATATGAGGAAGTAGACTTAGAGCATTAAAGTCCTAATGCACAAAAGGTATTATGTGACCTTAGATGTAAAGGATAATGCAAAAAGATATTCCAACACACACAAGATATGAATATTAGCTGGAATTATATGGATTTGATACAAATGCAAGATAAAATGATAACACACACAAGCAAGCAAGCAAGCATGCACAAATGATACAAAAACAAACAAGGTATTGCCCCTGTCAAGCTGTAAATAGTTGATTGATTGATTGGTTGATGATGAAAATAGTGTTGTCATTGTGGGAAGTGACATATCCCTAGAGCAACACAAGGATGATTGGTAATTGACTGATTGACATTGATTGATTGGGTTTACAACAAGGTTAGGATCAAGACCAAAGGATGTGATTGGATAATTTGACAAGATTGATCAACTTGATTGGTATGGATTAAGAATTGACTTGCATTTGGATTATTGCTTGGATTTTTGTTGGCTATTTAATTTTTTTAGATTTTTGAAATGTGTTGATTTTTTTGGACTTTTGACATGTTTTGACTTTTTTTTTTTTGGACTTGTCAAATGTTTTGAAGTGTCAAAGGATGAAAATTTGAGTAGCCTTTGTGCTAGATACCAATGACAAGGGGAAAACCAAGTCTAGGTGCAAGGGTGGGTGATGGGATAAGGGATAAAAGGCTCATGATAGATGGATGGATGGTATTGATGTATGCATCATAAGGGAGCAAGGATGTGATCTCCAAAGACTATGTTGCATAAGAATAACATGCCCCATTTTAGGTACAAGACTTAGGATTTTTCTAGACAAAATGTATGACAATAGGATAATGACATGATTGGTTTAGAAAGATGAGGTATGTCAAGAGATACTCAAAGCATGTTTCAACCTTTTGCCCCCATATCTTCATTTAGATCAAGAGGACTAGGGTGGATGAATGGACTCAATATGATAGGTATGTATGATGGCCAAAGATGGTAGGTAGGATGAAAATGATATGACATGAAAATGATAGGTTGGATAGATAAGACATTGTGCCCCCAAGTGTAAGTGACATAGAAGATCAACCTACACATGATGCCTGTTTGCCAGGTTTTCATCACGGTACTTATCTAGGGCGCCTGTTTGCCAAGTTTTCACCATTGGATGAAGGGATTTATCTTTACTTTTATTTTTTATTTGTTATTTTATTTTTACTTTTTAACTTTTTGACTTGTGGATAGGAGGGACTCAAGTGTCTAGTTGCATGAAAAGTGATAGTCCCACTAGGGATGGATGTTATTGCATGGACCATGTCAAATGTCATTATGCTCATAGATGTTGGTAAGGGATGACATGAAAGGGAGATGGAGTAGGTAGATGATGGATTGTGATGTAGATTATGTCAGGAAGATGATAGGGATTATATGGGACTTATGCAAAAGATGAATGGGGAGGCTTAGCCAAAAGCATGGACCATAGGAAGATGATGGGGGAGATATGTAGGATAATGAGTGAAGGGTGGGGAGATGGAGGTATGTGGAATTGGTGTGAAATGGAAAGGAACCATGACCAATGGTTGCACACATTGTGATAAACGTTGAAGCTTTTGATGTGGATGGGGTGTAGGAAGCAATGGAGATGTTTTCTTAGGAGGTGGTGGATGAAGTTCCTTAGGTACCCACATAGACTTGATATTTGTATGATTTTTGTTTGGCTTGTGGGATGGAATATGATATTTTTGAATGGAAAGTGCATTTTGGATGGGAGGGGATGGTTGGTATTTTTGTGATGTGGATGCCTTAGTTGACTTGATTTCTTTTTGCTTAGGTACCCAAACCATTTTAGTGTTGGCCTTTACTTTTGGAGGTATGGGCTTATATAGCCTTTTAGATGTACTTGGCTTTGATATTTTGCAATTGTATGCTAAAGCATTAGGACCATTAGAATTTTTGACTTTATGTGTAGAGGCATCCAAATTTTTATTTTGGAATCCCTTGGGTTTGGTGGAATGAGTGGAAGCTTTATGTTTAGACAATGTGTGCATTGATTGGTCATGATTAAGATGTTTAGAGGATTTATGGATAAATGGATAAGAGGATTGAATGGTAGGGATATTAGGTGTTGGGAGTAATGGTGGTAAAGTTGATGGAGGGATATTAGGAGTTGGAAGCAATGGTGGTAGAGTGGATTGAGGGAAGTGTATGGTCACATGCTTTTGACATTTGTAGGATGACGGTGGTGGAATGGAAACATATGTTTTAGGCATATGATAGGCTTTATGATGGAAAGTGGACTTAGGATGCATGGAGGAAATACCAACATCTTGAGATTGGTGACCTTGAGATATATGTCCAAGGCCATAAGAGCGTGGAGGGACTTTGACATGGATGGGCTCCAAAATATCTTGTTCATGAAGGCCTAAACCTTTAGCTTGGTGGTTCATATTTTGGAGTGTACAATGGACAATGGGACTAGGTGTAGGTGAAACATTAGACATGAGTTCCTTATTAGATGGAGAAGATAATGGTTGTTGTTGTTCAAAGGAGGAACATTCATGAATGAGGGTAGAGAGACCAATAGGATATGATGGAGGACTTGCAATGGGGTCGATAGTGGGTGATGGAGGATCATTAGGATCTTGATTAACATTTTGTTTGCTTAGATCCAAGATATTTGTTTGATCTTCTATGTGTGCTTGGGAGGCACTTGTATCATCAAGGGAAGTGGATGTTGATGGATCATGGATAGGACTAGGTGGAGGTGAATTTGGAATATCTTTCTCATGGATGGGTATAGGATCAAGTTGTTCTTGGATAGGCTCTTCATCATTATGGATATCATCTTGATCATAAAAACGATATAGATTATGGATGGGTTGGATGAAAATGATTTGATCTTGATTAGGACTAGGGCTTGATGTTTCCACATGCTTGGGAGTAGACTCTTGATATAACTCTTGGGTTTCTTGCATGGAAGTGGAAGGGGATGACTCTTGAAGAGACTTGACATGTTCTTGATGGTCAACAACATAGGAGCATGAAAGAGGGTGACTTGGACTTATGACGGGAGACTCTTGAATTGTCTCAAGGGGTTGTGGATGACATGGTTGACTTGAAGGACTTGGCATGACGTTTGAGGACTCTTTGGTATGTTCAAGTATATGTGTTGAATGACATGGAGACAATTGATTCCTTGCTTGTAGCCCTTGGGTCACATCCCTTATAGGTAGATGGGTGGATTTATGTAATTCCATCAATTTATGTTTTAAATATCTAAATGTAAGGCATTGAGTTGATGGAGGATTATATGATGGTGGGGGTAATGAAGAGTTTGATTGGTTAGAAGGTAAAGAGGCCAATGAATTAGATTAGATTAGATGGTGGTAAGGGTGCATGAACTAGATTGGTGTTCCCCTTGTCAAAGGTGGCATTAAGAATTAAAGGCTCTTTATTTTGTTGCCAAGGTGGACTTGGGATCCTATGTTCTTGTTGTGATATGGGTGGACATGTTGATGTGGCATTGTCATGATAGATAAATGGGTTTGGTTGGCCTGATGATGAAGGTGACACATAGGATTGTGGTTGAATGTGTTGAGGTTGAAATGGTGTTTGGACTTGTGATATGATTTGTTGTTGTGATGGTGATGGAGGGGTTGAATAGGATAACGACTGTTGACAGGTTGATTATGGATAAGAATTTGATTAGATGGTGGTAAGGGTGCATGAACTAGATTGGTGTTCCCCTTGTCAAAGGTGGCATTAAGAATTAAAGGCTCTTTATTTTGTTGCCAAGGTGGACTTGGGATCCTATGTTCTTGTTGTGATATGGGTGGACATGTTGATGTGGCATTGTCATGATAGATAAATGGGTTTGGTTGGCCTGATGATGAAGGTGACACATAGGATTGTGGTTGAATGTGTTGAGGTTGAAATGGTGTTTGGACTTGTGATATGATTTGTTGTTGTGATGGTGATGGAGGGGTTGAATAGGATAACGACTGTTGACAGGTTGATTGATGTGGATAAGGGTTGACATTAGAAGAGTTGTGATAGGTTGATGAAGGGGAAACTTGATATGTGGATGGATGAGGTTGATATGATGATATAGGTGACACATAGGATTGATGTGAAATGTGTTGATGTGGTGATTGGACTTGATAATGTTCTTGTTGGACTTGACAAGTGGCCATGAGGTATTGGATTTGAGCTATGAGCTGTTGCATTTGAGGTGATTGGTTTGTTTGAAGATGTTGGATAATGTTATGGGCATTGTGAATGATTTGTTGGGTTAAAGGTGTTTGATTTGTTTTGGCATCGTGAAGCATGTGAACAAGCTCTTGTGTTATGTCTTCCAATGTTTTCATGGTGTAAAATGATGTTGATTGGATTAAAGAAATGACAATGATTAGGATATGATGTGGAATGACAAGATTGGGTGATTGGACTTGATGTGGCAAGTGTTTATTGGAAGTTTGACTTGGGCACTATCAAACACAATATTTCAAATGTAAATGCATGAACACACACACCAAACACAATGATAAATCTATCTTTGAAGATTAATGTTATGATTAAGCAAGCACTCGAATACACAACAACAAGCCCTATGACTAGTCAACTGGGGTATGGACAATTAGGTCTCAAGCTAGTCTACATAAGGTTGACTAAGGATGATTTGTAAGAAAAATCCTGCCACACAGCCGGGAGAAATGGGTAACCCACCCTTCACCTTCACTTCCCAAAGGTATAAAGTTCTTTGGGGCTTAGCCAAGAGTGATGAGATTTTAACTCCCAAACAAGCGTGTCTTTCGATTCACACTTCAATTGAGGTCATCCCCAGGGGTGATGAAATCCCCTAGCAAGCCTCCTAGGAAGGGTTTGACAAAAGAAAACCAAGTGAGGTGTTTGTGATCACACACACACTTGATTCACACTCACAGTGATTAATTTCCTTTTAAAAAATTGAAATGTGTGTAAAGCAATTCAAACACTTGTTCTTTTTAACCCCAAATCAAGATGTGTGATTGAAGACAATAGTTAATTTTAGCCTTGATTTTTTATATGTGATTGAAAACAAGATTCATTTTAAGAGCCCAAATCCAAATGTGTGACAAACAATGATTAAGAGGTGAAAGATTAAACAAGTGCACCTGGAAGTTTTTGCTTTCCAATATTCTGTCTATGACTGATATTGCTGCTACTATAGCTTCTTATGATCACCTTGTTTTGCTCTCAGAAACGCGGATTTGTGAAAACCATATAGAAAATGAAGATCGAATTTTTTCCCATTGTATTTGACCTCCAAACTAAATTTGTAAAACATAGACCCCATTAGAATTTCATGAGCTTTCCAAAAATGTAAAAAGTTCTGAAAAATTTGTCGATTTGTGTCCAAAAAATCAATTTTATGAAAATAATTAAAATCAAAATAACTTCCACAAAAATAATCATAAAACCTTGATTTTTTTATTGTAGCCTCTTGAAATGATATACAAGATTTTGTAAAAATCTTGTAAAAAAATTTGTAGCTATGTAGAAGATATGAAGAACTTTGTAAAACCTACAGTTTTGTCCAAAAACTGGCAGATATGCAATAAAATGTCAATAAAACCTGCAAAAGGCAAGCTATATCAAAGGATTCATGTCGGGTTCACAAAATGTATCAAGGGATTTCTTTTAGGTTTGATTAGGAGTGTTAGCAACAAACAATAAATGACAATGAAACCCAAAGATCTTACAAAACACAATGGAAGCAAAATACCAAACGATTATACCTGATCGCCGAGACTTCCATGATTCACTTTTATAATAACTTCTTGCTTGCTGGATGATGTTGCCCTCAGATTCGTCGTGTGAGCAAATCTGCAAATGTCTAAGACCTACAACAAGCTTTGAAGGATTTATGCTATGTCTAAATGCATATGCCTATTACTACAATTGTGAATGTCAATGCCTAAACAAATGCCAAGACTTGATCAAATGACTATAATGAATATTGAAATTGCCTATGAAAATAAGTGTGCAAGTGAATAAATGCCTAGAATGTCTATGTAAAATGTTAGCATGTGCGTGTGTCTCGAAAAGTGAGAGGAAAATGCCATTTTATAGAAAATGTCATTTTGAGCGGACGAACGAGATTAATCGATGATGAGAACCTAAAATGAGAGGTCCAAATTAAACCTGAGAATCCCTAATTAGGGTTAGGGAAAAATCCCTAATCCAACAGTTAGAATAATATCTCAGATAATCAGATTGACGGTGGAGAATAAATGAGGAAATTAATTAAATAAAATAAAGATTTTCGAAAAATCAAGAAGATAAGATTGTCTGATTTGCAAGATTCGAAAAATCAAGAAGATAAGATTTGGACTGGAGATTCGATTTGGAAAATCAAGAATCTGCCTGATTACTTGATTTTTGAAAGATTAGTTACCAATTTGAATTAAATTAATTCAAATTATGGATTTTGTGAGATAATAAATAATCTTTTTTAGATTATTTATCAAAATGGACCGACAGTTAAGAAAGTGATGACATTTTAAATAATTTAATTTATTTAAAATGAGAAGAATATCAAATTGGCAATTAAATAATTAAATTTAATTATTTAATTTAGCGGATAAGATTAATTAATTAAATAAATCAATTAATTCATTTAATTATGACAGTTAGTGACATATTAAATAAATAAATGTAATTCATTTATTTAATAATTGGGAAGAATTAATGGATAAGGATAATTAAACAAATTTAGAAATTTATTTAATTATAGGGAGACTTAGAGAATTAGCGACGTATTTAATAAATAAATAGAATTTATTTATTTAATAATCATGAAGAATAAAAGAACATGAATTAATTAAATAATTATGAATTATTTAATCAATAGTCAAATGTGGACCAAAAACATAATTAAATGTTTCAATTATGCTAGGACGAAAGTGGTAAAAATGAAGCTTGTAGGCCTAGGTCATTTTTAGGTGTCTACATTAATCACAACAACTGAGAAACATTTTAGGCAGCATGGTCACGTTGAAGGGGGGCATGATTATCGTCCATTGGTAAGTTGTTCATTATATGTGTTTATATTGATTGAATTTGTAAATGTTTATATCATTTTAACATTTAATATATAGATATAATCACTTGATCATGATCATGGTTTATTTGTGTGAATCATTATTATAAAGGGTGGGCACCCTAGGGCAGATGATATGGATTATCACGGCCTGGAGAATGTGCTTTTGCAAGTGGACGAACATGGAGCTATGAATATCAAAAATGAAGTTAATGATCCTATGGAAGAAGACAATCATGTGCTAGAAAACACAGTTGAAGATGATGGTACGAATACATTGATCCATGACACATTTAGTGGCAGAGCTGATCATGATGATCAAGATGAGTTTGATGATGTTCATGATTTACCTATACTTGAGAAGGCATACAAGTCCCTTTATGAAGGCTCTAAAACAACTCTTCTCTTTGCTGTATTATTGTTGTTGAGCTTGAAGGTTATGAATGGTTTATCAAACATAGCAATCTCACGGATGTTAAGGTATGTCATATATGTCATCTTTTTTCATCTATTTTAATTGTTGTTATTTCATCATTAGTAAATAAAGGATGAAATATGTACCATAAATATTCTTTATATGAACAAATTATTTTTTGTTGTAGATTGATTGGTGAATTTTTGTTACCACCATCAAATATTTTACCTCACTCATAATGAGATTTATGTGCCATTATGAAAGATATCGGAATGGAGTATCAAGCAATAGATGCATGTCCCAATGATCATATTATATATCATAAACAACTGGAATTTGCAACAGAATGCTCGGAATGTCATATCAGTAGATATCGAACAGATCAACTAACAAAAAAGGTGCCTCGCAAGGTTCTTCGTTATATTCCCATTATTCCATGTATGCAACGATTATTTAGGTACCAAAGCTTAGTGCAATTTATGGATTACCATGCACGGAATAGAAGTGGAGATGACATTCTTCGAATGCCTGCGGATGGTTCTGCATTTAGGGACATGGAGGAAAAATGGCCACACTTTAAAGAAGAACCTCGTAATCTAAGGCTTTCATTGGGATCGGACGGTTTCAATCCATTTGGAGAGCTACAATATATTTACTCAGTGTGGCCTATTTTTGTTATCAACAATAAAATTCCTCCATGGATATCAATAAAGAGGGAGCACATAATGTTGTCAATGATTGTTCCAGGTATTTGTTTACATCAATTTTCTTTAACATAGTAGCATCTCATTTGTCTTATTTGTTGCATAATGACTTCTATTTTTTTCATTCAATAGTCATGTACATTAATTTATATATATTGCAGTAAAATGGTTATAATAATTATGTAATGTTTATGTTGATTCAACTAGGTAAGTACCAAGTTAAAGATATGAATATATATATATTGAGCCTCTTATCAATGAGTTACTAAAGTTATGGAATGGCATCACTATGTATGATGTCTCCAGACCAATAGGACAAAAACAATTTCAATTCCATGTAATGCTTGTATGGACAATTTATGATGCCCCAGGGATAACACATTTTTGTGGTATGTTATAACGTTTGACTACACTTTAACATTATTTAATTTGATGAAGTAGATATTATGCATGTTTTTAAAATAATCTATTCATTATATATAATGAAAAAATTGACATATTTAATCCAATTATATATTATCTTGCAGGTCTTTAAACAAAGGGAAAAATTGCATGTCCAATTTGTGGTCCAAAGATGAAATCTCATCGTTCAACAAGTTTAGAAAATTAGGTGTTTGATGAGTATAGGCACTTCCTCCATAGAAATCATAAGTATCAAACTATTGAAAAACATTTTTTCAATGGGAAAGAGGAGACTACAACAAAACCACGAAGAACGTCACCTCACCTATGGAAGTTGGAATATAATAGAATTAATCATCAAGGTTATACATCGGATCAAATTGTTTATCTATCATATATAATATGTTCTAAATTTAGATATTTATATTGTGTTGTGTTTACTCATGTTGTAATTGACAATGATTGTCGTTGTTAATTTGTTTAACTTATATGCTTCATGAAGGTCATCAAGGCATTAATGGTCAGCTTCCACAGGGACTGAAAAGTTATCCCAGACAATTTAGTAGGTTTCTCTACTATGAGTAGCTACAAATTGTGTATTTGTTTGATACAATGCATATCGGAAAGAATATAACAGAAACATTATGGAAAATATTGGATGGAACGCATGACAAAGAAAAAAATTGTCAAAAAAATTTGTACTGACATTCAGGAAGCCAATCATGCAATGAAAAATGTCATTCAATTAAATAGCTATGGAGACCAAATTAATATAAGTGACCTTCCTTGGTTATTAACAGAGCAGCAAAGCAATGCTATAAAAGAAGTCATACAAAAAAATTGATTTCCCATAGGATTTGCTGCGAACATAAACAATATAATAACAAAGAAAGGTGAATCTGGGTCAGGGATGAAAACGCATGATTGGCATACCTTCATTAATATAATTATTCTGGTATATTATATACACTTGTATAATGCACAGTGTATTGTGTTTACTACTTTTGGAAAAATAATGAAAAGATCATTTTATAATTATTGCAGTACATTCTACCTCTATCTCTCCTAGAAAACTTTGACAACCATGTCAAGCAAGTTACATATGATCTTGGAAAATACATGAGGTAAGTAGTGAGATTTGTTCAATTCATTGTATATATCTTATAATTGCCATTTGTTTTACTTGTTATGTAATATACTGTATATTTTTGTTAAATCTCGTTAATATATTTGCACCTTGAATCACTTGTAGATGGATGTCATCTAAAGAAATCCATAAAGAAGATATAAATTATTGGAAGAGAAAAATTCCTCGTCTAATGTGTGAAATGCAAAAGTGTCTACCTTCAACATTTTTCAATGCACA
The DNA here is from genome assembly GCA_007258455.2 of Sequoia sempervirens. NCBI lineage: Eukaryota > Viridiplantae > Streptophyta > Pinopsida > Cupressales > Cupressaceae > Sequoia > Sequoia sempervirens. Next base: position 9,123 of record VDFB02144674.1, on the reverse strand, counting down.
AGAACACTACCTTATACACCAAGTTGAGGAGATTGAATTGTGTGGACCTGTACACACAAGGTCAATGTGGATGGTTGAGAGGCACTTGAAATTTTTGAAGGCTTTGGTTAGACAAAGAGCACATCCTGAGGGTTCTATGGTGGAGGGATATATGGTATACCAGACCATGGTGTACATTAGTGAATATCTTCCTAAGTTTGCAGCAAAGATCCATGTAGATTGCATTTAGAATCCCAACTCCATTAACAAATTCGAAGGGGAGTACCTGTTGGGGAAAGGTAGACTGAGGAAAGTTAGAGGTAATTATAAGATGGTCATGGAGATTAATTGGAATATATTTTACATATGGTTTTTATGTGTATTGTACTTATTTAATTTTTAATCTTCAATATACATCAATTATAAATGAAGGTTGTATATTGTGGTATTTAACTAATTATACGTCATTTGTGAATTTCATTTTTTTTTTTGGTATAGTTAGTCGAGAGTGGGATGCACTACATTTGTACATTGCCAACAATCTTGATTGGATGACATTATGGATTGAATGATGTCAACAATCTGGTCGCACATTAACATGGGAAGTTGTGGCTTCATTGGTTAAAGAAGCTCATCATAATGGAGATTCCAATGTTACACAAAGGGAAATTGATTTAGCATTTGGTTTAAGAGATAAACAGGTACGTATAAATATATTAATCACCCATATTATTTAATTATTTTCAAGTATATTGATGTATATGTATCTTGATATTGTTTTCTTTGCATACATTCAGCCAAGAATAAACATGTTTATCAACTAACGATATTGTAGTAATTTTTACATGTTTGACATATTGCAGGTGAAACACCACAAGGCTATGTGGTGAAATGGTCATAAATTTCAAATCAAAATGTTGGATGACATGAAGAAAACTTGTGATTCTGGTATAACTGCAATCTTTCAGGTGACTAACGTTTCATCTAGAAGCGACATACATCCAGAAGTCTCAGAAAATCGATACTATGGGATTTTGGATGATATAATTGAGTGTGACTTTAAGTCCTTTAGATTAATTTTATTCGTCCTCTTATGGTATAGGCTACAATTGAATGAAAATGATCCTGAGAGAACTATTATTGAACATGATAATGGATTTACCATGGTTAATACAAGGTTGATCGAGCGAGCTGGAAATGAGCCCTATGTTCTTCCAAGCCAATGTGAGTAGGTATTTTACTCAGAGGTTCTAGGTGTCCCAAGCTATCATTTGTTGGCCAGGACATGATCCAAGAGGAAGTCCGGTAAAGTATAATGTGTTGGAAGAAGAAGATACCGAATAACTAGAAGATGATGTAGATGATGATCAGGATCAACAGTTAGTTGATGATGTCCTTGACGAAGATGTCGAAGAGGAGGAACTAGATCATGATGATGTAGGAGTTAATGTTCATGAAGATGATATCCGTGTGGATGATGACATTGTCAAAACTAATATCGATGACGATGATGATGATATGACCAATCCCTACAATGTTGAATCTAGATCAGATGATACAGACAAAGAGTTGGATAAAGAAGAAGATCAATGACATTGAAATGTATAAGTTATGCGATTATATTATCTATTTGATATTAATTTCTTTATAGAATTATATTTGACTTATGTGGTTACATAATTAATTCATGATGTTTTTAATTTTTATGCCATTACATAATTAATTTAATGATGTACTTTTTAATGTTTGAAAGGTCAAAAAATTAAAACATTTCAATAGTGATGTTAACAACCTTGAAATTAGTGTGTTTTATGTTTCATGTAATCATAAAAGATTAAAAATTTAGTTGTAGAGGTGATTGTTCAGTGGTTGACATGTATGTTGTTTCTTTTTACAATGTAACCAGGTTTGTCTTCTAATCTACATATGGAATTGCCAATTCCAATCGAAGGTAGCTTGAAGGACCTAGACCAACTGACGAGGACTTTAAAAGCCTCCTACACTTCAGGCTCTACAATACCCTGGAGGGTGATCCCTTAATGTGTTTACAACCTCTGCACCATTATTATAAACAACATTAACAATAGAAAATGATCTCACTTAATAGCTCAACACGATAAGATAATATCAACTAGAATTGGTTGTTCATAGACAATATCAACTATCTGGAGCGTGAGATAACTAAACACAATCCATTGTATAAGATAGTCAATGATTTGCGATTTGTAGCAAGCTCTAGGCAAAGACAAACAAATACTAAACTACACAAATAATTACACTTAGATCAGTGCCATATATCCATTGCAGGAGTCAAATTCATAAGCATCTAGAGGTTTATAACAGCTTTAATACATCACATATAAGATCCCTGACAATATTGCATTACAATTTCATCAGTATGAATTCTAACCCAGGACTACTTATCAAATCCTTATACAACACATATCCGCCTATAATCCCATTCAAGCATTTTGATTAATTCCTTGAATTAAAGATAAAATAGAATCATACACACCACAACAGGGAGATGGATAAAACAACCCTTAGTTATTTCATTGAAAGTTCAGATATGCATGTACAATGGAGAGACATGAGCTCGAATTTTTATTTCAACTCAAATACTAGTACTGTTATACAACATTAAATCTCTATGAACTCAAAACCTGTTACATAATGACTCAAAACCTAAATTGCATTTCTCTAAAACCATCGGACTTTACAATTCGCTCTACAACTTCACCTAGACTTGACAAAAATTATCTAACTTGTTAACCTATACTTTTGGCCTTGAAATCCTTCTTATAGAAAATGAAGGAGAAAACAAGCACTGGGCCAGAAAGTACACCTGTCACCAGTCAATTGGAGCACCTAGTGATATTCCAAAATTTGTTACAATAGCCACCACCTTGAAAAATATTCTTGTTCAAAAATCGTTACAACATCAATCATCCTGGAGCATATTCTCATTCATCATGTCAACGGAGGAAGGTTGATGCAATAACAAAAAACCATGCGAAACCCACGCCAAGAAAGTCATCCATACAAAACTGGAAATTTTGTAACCGCAACATCTGATTTGCCACTTGTCGGTAGCCCACTCTTTTTACTCATCATCATTCAAATACTTAGCCACCCTCCTCTAGTATTCTTCATCAATTGGCCAGTCAAAATTAATCACCTCATTTACCTTTGTGCTATAAGGCATATACTTTACCGCTACCTAATTAGCATCTCTTTCAAAAGATTCCAAAAATGAGCCGGTACCAATAATCTTATACATACAATTTACCAACAAATCATAATCTGAGTCATCACAAATTATTTTAATTTGATTATTGATGACTTTACTTGCTTGATCATGTCATTGTTGGAGTGTTCTGATTTCCCCCTGCTTATCAATTATATCAGACCTAACAGTGTTTTACCCCAATCATTGAAGTTCTTTACCAATTCCCTAATCTTCCTACTTAGATCATCTGGTAAGGTCTGAAAACATTGCAATGATTTAACTAATATATAAGTAGGTTTCAATGATTGGGGCTTGTTATTTACATCAAACTTTGAGGCTTTATTCATAACATCTAGATCATTTTCCCTAGGGATCCAATTTTGAATTATTGGAATCACTATCCCCTGATCCCTATCAATATTCTTTATTGCTTCAAATAGAAAAGAATATAAAGAATGTATAGAGGGCAGTTTATTATCCACCTTTTCATTTAAATGCTCCAAAACAATAGTAAAAATTTATTTTTCTTTTGAAAGAAAACCCTCCTCTTTTACCCTTAGTGATGTCTGTAATTGATCAATTTTTTACATGAGCTACCTCTTTGTTGGATCAACAGAGCACTCTATTTCTTCATCAACTTATTCTAGAGGGGTAAGAGCAGAATTTTGAATGGGAGACCTTGGTGTAGAAACATTTGGAGAAGCAGGAGGCATTGACCCTACTATGGGAGGTGATGTGCTGGTTCTTGAAGAATTGGATGTTTCCCCAGTATGTCTATACTTGAACCTTTCTACTTCAGCTTGCAGCTCAACATTCCTCTATTGCATTTTACTATATTCTTCAATTAAAATGTTATACTTCTCCATTAGGCTCTTTCTTTCAGCCTCCTCCCTTTCAGCAGTCTTTTGGGCCAACTTGGCCACATTCACAGTTAAACTAGTGGATTTGGTTGTTGTAGTCTCTGAAGCCCTCTTTATTATTAATCCTCATTTGAAATTTGGATTAATATCAGCAATGTCTGGCTTTCTTCCTTGTGGAGCCAATGCCCAAATTGCCAAGGTTTCATATTCTTCACTGAAGGCAGAGTTTTGTAATGTTGCCTTAACTTCTTCTTCAGAATCTTAAAAAGGATTCTTGGACTTTATAATGGCATTGAAATCCACTGCATCTACAATGTCCCATTCAAGAAAAATCAAAACACCAGCCTGATTCACTAGTTGTCTTCCTTCTTCAAGAGTGATGTTTTTGAACTCTTCCATTAGTTCAGCTTTCACTTCTTCATCATTCTCCTGATCTGACCTATCAGGCCTTAGTTCTCTTCTCTCCTTGCATTTATTTTGATATTCCTCAAATTTCATCCTCCATGCCAATTTCAAGAATACATGATTCTTTACAAATGCATTGTCATCTAAGAACTCCTTGCAATCCTCCATTCTTGCATCCTACACACTCTTACCCTTCATATCCAAATCAAATAGAACCAATTCAACTAACCTAGGAGGGGACGACATACCAACCTACATGTCTTGATTAGTAACAATAATTTCATCTGTGAGATCCTCAAGTAGGTGATCATTTATTTGCCTCTTAGGGCTTAGCTCAGGTGGTGGTGATGGGGGACTGCACTTTGGTGAAGATTTTAATTCAATGATTTTGGCAACCCCAGGTACTTTGAATTTTGGGCCTAGTCGTGAAGGCACCTTCATTATTTTCTTCCCTTTTCTGTCTACTTCTTCCTCATCACTGCCAGTATCCCTTTTCCTCCTATAGATGGGCCACCTTTCTATAGGCTGACATACTGACCTTGTTTCAATTGGAATATCACTTTGTCCTTGCATATCCAAACTTAGCCTTAAATTTATCTTTTTGGTTGTTAAGGTGTCCATTATCTCCTTGAAATTCTTCATTAAAAAATTAATTATTTTGTGGTATGGAGTGAATTCCATCAATGTATCATACATTGGATCCATTTCATGCACAATATCCAGTAGCTTACTATAAGCTATCCACTTTTCCTTATTCAATTCTTATCTATTTAAATCAAATTCATTCCTAATCAGATCCTCAGGGAAATTGAACTCATGTGCAAATTTTCCACCTTTTATTCTTTGTCTGAAAAGAGCAAAGAAACCTTTAGGATCATGTTGTCGCCTTGGACCAAATCTCAAATAGAATCAACAAATAATTTGTCAAAATATGTCCAGCCTCCCTTTGAAAATGTAAAGTTAGACACTATTGTATAATCAAGGAATAATATTCCCTTCCCCTTTCCAATTAGGTTATCTTCATGAATACACCCCATCTGCCACATAACTTCTGCAAAACCTAGTCTTGGTGGCACATTGTATGGCAGTATGTGAGGGGTTCCTTAAAATCCATGTATTCTTAGGACAATGCTGACTGGATATGGGATAATGTCACCCCAGTTATGTAAAACCTTCAATTCTGGTTTCCTCTCCTTCGGCCTAAGGAAATCATGCACTTCCTTAGGGATCTTAGGTACATTTACCATCAATCTAGCCCTCAATCTTGCAACAAAAAAATTATCAAATTGCACATATAACTGGTGCTTTCCTTATTATAGGACAAATCTGCAGCCCATATATATACTGGCAATCTTTCTCCATTAACTGATTGTCTTAAGTTCATCTTCTCAGCAAAGAAATCATCATTCCTAAACAAGAACATATGCATCAACATGGAATACCAAAAGAATTGAGTACCAGTATCACCATTTTGCAGCTTCGACAGTCCTTCATCTATCCTCTCCACCAAAAAAGAAGCAAAGTCATATGTTACAGAGAAGTTAGGGTGTTGTATTTGCCCCCATGAACATGTATGCAATCGACATTACTGCACCAGGGCTAAACCAAAATTTGACATAGTGAATAGAAAGTAGCAGGAAAGGCTTTGCAAAACAATTCAATCTAAAGGGTTCCTGGTCACTAGGGTGATGTGAAATTGTGAACCCCTGCCTTAACCAGATGAGGTGGAAGCAACTTAACCCTAAAAAGAGATTTCAATTTTGTATACTCCTGCTTCATTTCTTCAAGATTAATAGGAACCAAGTCATCACTTGGCTCACTCAAGTCAAAAGTCTGTTGGATAACATTTTGTTAATTTCTAATAGAACCCCTCCATCATTATCTCTGATTACCCATGTGATAGGGTCATATCTTTTGGCCACTACTCTAAGTAAGTCCACATTAGGGAACACATTTGGAACAACCAGCTTTTCCATGTCATACATCCATCCATTTGAAAAAGGATGAGGAAAATTCCTTTGTCCATACCATAATCTGAACATTTCTAAGCCTGTGAGTGGAACCCTAGCATCAGTAATGTTGCAATTATTACACACCAACCCCTCCCCTAGGATTTTCCCTCGCATCAACACCAAACCTTTCTTTCTGTCATTTGTTAATAATGGAAATTGATCTAGGAAATCATCGTACAAGTTTATTTTCAAATAATCAATGTGGCTAGAGTACTACTTGGTTAGCACCATTTTAGACAAACTAGGGCCTCACTACAATGTTACACTTCAAGTGGCTATTACTAAGCAGAGATAGGAAATTATAGAGTAAAAATACCACAATTCCTCACAATTTATGATTAAACAATAGCCCTAACAAAAGATTTTAATGAACTTAATGACAAGCATAGCAGACCCCCCCTTCGCAAATTTAGGTGCAGAATGAATGGGAAATAGAGAAAATTAACTCATGGCTTTTTTTGCACAAACTCCAATTTCTAGCTACAGCTGCTTGCAATTTCCTCTTTGGCTCTAAAACTATTTTCACAAAATACTTGGATGCTTTGTGATACAAATAAAACGAGTAAATTGATTTTATGTCAATCAAATCCTACCAGTAGATGTCTCATCTGCCATTAAAGCTCACTCGCGGGCTGCATGAAGGGCTCCAACCATATTTTGATACATATTTAAATTTGAGCCATTGATCCTTCAGTTTGATAAAATCATTGATGGCCATCTTCAAAATAGGCTAACATAATCGCCAACATGGCAATAAAGGGGCCTACTATGTCATACGCCGTGAAGGAATGTCATGTGGCAGTTGCCTGCGATATCGCAATCCTTTGATTTACCATCGTGGGATGGCGGGCACTGTCGATCTTTTTACCATAAATCCCGCTCCTTCAAAAATGGTCGTTGTCCTTTCTTTTAACTGTCGAGCAGCTTTTCCCTTAAAATCATAACATTTGCATTGAAATAAAACACGTGCATCTTACAACCGCATTAGTAATCTACCCCGTAATACATTTAAAACCGATGAACACTTTCTTCACTCATTAGGCTTCATTGGATGAGACACATGGTAGGCACCTGTGACATCATGATCAAAAATTTCCTAGTCACGGGATGGCGAGCACTGTCAATCTTGAAGAGACAGCTCATCAATGGTCATGTAGACTTCATCCTTTAAGAAGGGCACGTGGCACCCGCCCGTGATATCGCAATCCCTGTAATCCTTGATCACGGGATAGCGGATGCCATTGATCTCGATCCTTTAACATAGTCACCAGCCTTGTTGTTAACCTTCAAGCAGCTTTTCTAGTGAGATTATAACATATCCATCAATTTAGAACATGTGTGTCTCGAGAACACTTTAGTAATCCGCCCCTTAATACATTTAAAGCTAGCTAGTGTTTCTTTTACTCTTTAGGCTTCATCGGATGAGACATGTGGCACCCGCCCGTGATTTCACAATCAACCCAAGCACCATCCCTGGATAGCGGGGAATGGCTCAAATCAAATGGTAGTTGGTCAGCGATAGCTCAAATTTGATCCCCCAGATAGGACATGTGGCACCCGCTTGTGATTTCACAATCCTTCAATTCCCAATCACGGGATGGCGGGCACCATTGATATCTACAGGAAATAGATCAACGACAAATCAACCCTTGCAAAATAAAACATTCATTAAAAGGAGAAGTGGGCATTACTAGGCAGACGACAAATAAAAAAATTATATTTATAGAAGAAAAATAAAATAAATTTACAATTTGTTTTATAATTTCACTTTTAACTTTAAATGTATGTTCACTCATTAAGTTGTATTTTTTTACAATCACATTTTTATTTTAGATGTTTGTTTATAAAATATAAAGATGCATTAAAATATATTAGAAATATTTTTCTTTTATATTATATAGCATTCACAACATTAAATTAACATAGAATAATTTCCTGATATCACTTAACCAGTAAAGAAAAGATTTAATCCATTACTATGCAACATTGTTACCCCATCAAACTAATGATAAACATTGAAAACAAATTTATTTTTTTATATTATAACATTCATAACTTAAACCTTTTATACACAATATCGAGTTAATTATAAAAAACACATAAAATTATTTATAAGCAACTTAAATTTTTTAACAATTTAATAAAATATAATTTAATATAATTAAGAAAAATTTAATAAGAATTATAGATAAATTTATGAAATATTGATTTACACATCAAGAAAAAATCAATGATAAATTTACTTATTATAGATAAATTTACTGACCAATCTATTTTACCCATCAAGAAAAAATTAATCATTAGTGATTGCAACATTATTGGCACATCTTTTAAACTGACAAATAAACATTGAAAACACATTTTTTTTTAAAAAATATAGCATTCATAACTTAAACCTTTTTATACACAATGTCAAGTTAATTATAAAAATAAATAAAATTATTTATAAGCAATTTAATTTTTTTAACAACATATAATAGAGTTTAAATTTGATATATCTCTCATATATCAACATAGGTAAATTTAAAAATATTTTAAATTATATAATTTCAAAACAAAATGAATGAATTTATAGAAGATTATTTTTATTAAAGTGATAGAATCTAATCCCAATACTAACATTAATTATAAGTCTAAC
>VDFB02144672.1:0-18511 GCA_007258455.2 Sequoia sempervirens | reverse complement strand
AGTAGAGGCTGAGGGCATGGCTCAGAGGTTGATGGGCACTGTAGAGAGTGCGTCACTACGGGATGCCATTGCAGAGGGCATGGATATGGCCAAGGAGGCTGAGTACTACAGAGTGAGATACGAGGAATTGTGTCCTCCAGATCGCAGAGAGCCCTACCCGCGGTCCCATAGCAGGACGAGGAGTAGATCTAGGACACACACCCAGAGTAGAGGAGTGATGGGGCCTCGGTAGGATCCAGATGCAGGCACCAGTGGTAGGCCACCTCCTTCCAGACCAGCTCCGTTAGGGGCATCGACCAGCTAGAGTTGTGATGTATATCATTTTTGGAGCATGTATATGCCATTTTTGATCATATCTGATATATTTTGCTTTGGACATTTTAGTTTCATTGGACATTTGTATAATTTTTTATGAGTGATGATATGCAGCGGCGATGATTATTTTGACGATGAGTTGACATGCATTTATGATATGATGATGTGATATGCATTTATTTCAATATGTGATGGATTTTGTTATGCATTTAAATGATTTGACGACTAACATGATATGCAGGATGGTTTGATTATGATGTTTTATGATGATTATGATTTGATGATGTGTACTAATGATGTCGTGCAGATCGATTACTTATGATGTGCATTTATTATTTTTGGATTTTTCAGTGCAAATAAAAGATGAGAAATGAATGTTGTGTTCATGATATGTATTATGATATGCTGTGATGTGAAATGATATGTATGATAAAATGATATGATATAATGTAAAATGATATGAATGCTACTATGAGATTGAGATGAGTAAATAGTGATGCATGATAAAATGATGTGTGATGAAATATAATGATTGGTAATTAGAATGAATGGATAGATGAAATGGTAAATGAAATGATAAATGAGATTATAATGAAATGAAATGATATGCAATGATATGGAATGGGATGTTAAATGATATGAGATAGATGATAATGAGATGAAATTGTTAAATAGATATGATATGTAATGTTGAATGGAAAAATGATAATGAGATGAAATTTTAAATGATATGATATGCAATGTAACAAATGATAATAATAAATGGATGATAATGATAAATGGAGAATAAATGTAATGAATGATAATGATAAATGGATAATAAATGTAATGAATGATAATGATAAATGGATAATAAATGTAATGAATGATAATGATAAATGGATGAAAGGATTATAATATGGTAATGCAATGATAGAATCATATAAATGATAATGATAACGAAAAATGAAAATGAGAATGAATGATAAATGAATAGATGGAAATGAGATGAAATTGTTAAATGATATAATATGAAATGTTAAATGGATAGATGAAAATGAGAATGAATGATAGATGAATATATGAAAATGAGATGAAAATGTTTAAATGATATGATATGCAATGTTAAATGGAATGGGATGTTAATGAGAATGAAATTGTTAAATAATATGAATGATAATGATAACGAAAAATGAATGGAATGATGATAATAGTAATGAAATAATGAAATGATAATGGATGCAATACTAATATGAGTGATAATGGTAATGTGATGATAAGATGGTAATAATGGTAGTGAATGAAATGATGAAATGTCAATGAAATGATAATGAATGAAATGATAACGAAACTAATATGAAATGATAAAATGATATGCAATGATGACGAAATGATATGAAACTAATATAAAATGATAATGAATGAAATGATAACAAAACTAATATGAAATGATAATGGAAATGCAATGATGATTAATATGAGATGATAATGAATGCAATGATGATGAAATGATATGAAACTAATATGAAATGATAAAATGCTATGAAATGATAATGAAGATGAAGTGATAATGGTACAAATGTTCGCATTGTCCTCCACAAATAGTCCAAAGAAAAGTGACAGCCATTTACCTTTCAAAAACTCTTGATGCAAATCCAATATGCAGTCGTGTACAATGGCCTAAAATGAAATGGAACTAAATGAAACCGACCATTTTGTTGAGCCTTTTTGGTGAGCCTGCTTAAATCATCATAGAATGTTTGAAAAATGTTGGAAGTATGTACAAGCATCAGAGGGGAAATTAGCACCAATGATGACCTGAGTACAACTTTCATGATTTTTGATATAGCAAGTGAACACAAGCATCGAGGTATAATTGAACCAAGATGACCTAAGCATTTCTTGCATAAACAGACAAAGACTAACCACTCTTTGATGCAAATTTGGAACTGTCATCAATGATAAACTTTGGAAAATCATGTCTCACGACATATTTGCAATAGATGAATGATTAACCTCAATACATCAGACAAAGAAAAATCATCCTCTTTCCTTGCCACTCTAGTTCAGTACATCATCGAGTAGGCTCCAGAGAAATGATATCGAAAAATTAAACAATCATTGTTCAAAATGAAACACTGTGATTCCAAACATTAGTCAGATTAGAGATCATCCAGATACGAGTCATGGTGAAGTACGCAACTAAAAACTACTATGATATGGGATCAATGATTGGATGTTTTGGTTTGAGTTGATTGTTTTGTTTTGTGTGATTTGCTTCGATGTCATTGTCTCACTATTGAAAGTTGATTGCCCCCATTATACCCCATGTTTGCCGTTGGTATCAACATAACTTGCTGCAATGAACATGTACAAAAATCAAGCCATGATAAGACGTTATCACTTGAGGAAAATGATGATAACATGGTGTTGGTGTGACCCTAAGATGATGGAAAAAGATGCATGAAAGGAATGCCAGAAAGTTAAGTGCAAAACATGAACTAATAGATGGATAGCTACAAATAGCATCTATTTGCCAGATTTTCACTATTTGTTTTTATTGCATTTTTCTTGTCAATAGACTGCCTGTTTGCCAGGTTTTCACCCTATGACTTTTGTTTTGACTTTTTTTTTTGTTTTTTTTTGCGTTACCAAGATGCCTGTTTGTATTTCTTCAGGACTTTTTCTGATGATGATAACTGCCTTGGACATAATACTTTTTCAGGTGCATGTTGTTGATAGGCTAGTCAAACAAGTCCCCTTCTGGCGTTGATAACTTGTAAGCTCCTGAACCATAAACTGCGATAACCACATAAGAACCTAGCCAATTTGGTTCAAACTTTCCTTTCTTCTCTCTGTCTTGCTGATTGTGTGGGTTCTCTTTCAGAAAAAAAAATCACCCACCTGAAAGGTACATGGCTTTACTTTGTGGTTATAATTGCGAGACATCATTTGTTGATAAGCTTTCAAATGATCAGCTGCTCTTTGTCTCTTTTCATCTAGAAGTTCAAGCTCTTGGAGTCAGGAAACTTTGTATTCATCATCTGTTGTGAGGCTTTTCAGTGATACTCTAAGTGAGGGAATCTCAACTTCTAAAGGTAGTATGGCCTCTGCTCCATAGACAAGAGCAAATGGTGTTGCTCCTGTTAGCGTGCGGATGTTGGTTTTGTAGGCCCACAGGGCAGGATTGAGTTGAACGTGCCAATCCTTTCCTGAATCATTCACAATCTTTTTCAATATTTTCAATATTGTTTTATTTGAGGCCTCTGCTTGGCCATTCCCTTGTGGATAGTAAGGTGTTGAGTATCTATGCTGTATGTGAAATCTTTCACAAAGTTCGTCAATATCCTGATTTTTGAACTGACGTCCATTAGCTATAATAATGGAGTTGGGAGTGCCATACTGACAAATAATATAGTTGAGTATGAATGCTGAGATTTGTTTGCCGGTAACTTTAGTAAGAGGGACTGCCTCAATCCTCTTGGTAAAATATTCTATTGCTGTGATGATGAATTTATGTCCATTTGATGAAGAAGGATGAATCTTGCCCACTAGAGCTAACTCCCATTGAGAAAATGGCCAGGTTGGTGTGAATGGTTGAAGTTCTTACGCAGGAGCATGAATGAGATTCCCATGAATCTGACATTTTGAGCATGTTTTCACAAAAGTAAATGATTCCTTCTCCATTGTAGGCCAGTAGTAACCCATTCTAATCAATTTTTTGGATAAGGTCAGTCCACTTGAATGAGTACCACATATGCCACCATGAACTTCTTGTAAAGCTTTGTCAAATTCCTCACGTTCAAGACATCGGAGTAAAGTACCATCAAGACCACGGTGATACAGGGTGTCAATGATAAGAGTGTAGCAAGCAGCTTGGCAGATAAAATTGCGTTTTTGGTTACAGGATAAATCGGGTGGTAAGATATCGTCTTTGAGATAGGCATAAATTTTTTCGTACCAAGGAGAATTGGATCCTACTAAGTGACAAATGATTTGGCTTTCAGGTGTATCATATGCAGGTGTGAATGATTGTTCCACCAGAAATTCATAATGATTCTGAGTTTCTAGAAGTTGTAACAATGATGTGATTGTAGCCATGACCTCAGTTGCTTTATTATCAAGCCTTGGAATTTGTGTGAATTTGATGTCCACAAAGTATTTCTTGAAATCATCAACCATCTTTTTATATGGTAATAGTTTTTCATCTTTGGTTTGATAGTCATTATTGATCTGATAAATGACTAGCTGTGAATCACCATACACCTGTAGTTCTGTAATTCTCCATTCCAGTGCTATTTTGAGCCTGGTGATTAATGCTTCATATTCGGCTATGTTGTTGGTGCATGGAAACATCAGCCAATATGATCGAGGAATGGTGTGTCCTTGAGGGGTGACGAAAAGTATGCCTACCCCCGATCCATGTTGAGTAAAAGAACCATCAAAATATAGAGACCATGGTTGTTTAGATTCTGCAGTAAAGACATCAGCATCTGGAAATTCAATGTGCAGAGGATGATCTACTTGTAATGGTGCTTCAACTAATTGATCAGTGATAACTTGTCCTTTGATTGCCTTGCGATCAACATAATGGATATCAAACTCACTCAGAATCATTACCCATTTGGCTAACCTTCCTGTCAATGATGCTTTGCTTAACAAATACTTGATTGGATCAATCTTTGAAACTAGATTGATTGTATGGGTTAGCATGTAATGTCAAAAATTTTGTGAAGTAAAAACTACTGCCAGACAAGATTTTTCAATAGAAGTGTAGTTGAGCTCATGACTTGTTAGTGTTCTACTGATATAGTAGATTGCACATTCCTTTCCTGTAGAGTCTTCTTGTGCTAGCAGTGCCCTTAGAGATGTCTCTGTTGCGGCAATGTATAAGATGAGTGGTTTGTCTAGATTTGGTGGTATGAGAACTGGTGGAGTCATTAAATACTGTTTGATTTGCTGAAATGCCAATTCACATTTGTCATCCCCCTTGAAAGGAACATTTTTATGCAATAGATGTGTGAAAGGCAGACTTTTATCGGCCAATTGTGCAATGAACCTTCGTATTGATTGAAGTCGTCCTTGTAATGATCTCAACTGGTTGATGTTCTTTGGTGGAGGCATTTCCATAATTGCCTATACTTTTGCGGGATCTACTTCAATTCCTTTTTCTGAAACAATGTACCCCAAGAGTTTTCCAGATTTGAACCCAAAAACACATTTCTTAGGGTTGAGATAAACTTTGAATTTCTCTAGTCTTGCAAATATTTTGGATAATATTTCAAGATGTCCTTCTCTGGTTTATGATTTTGCCAATATGTCATCCACATAATCTTCCATGAAGACATGCATCATGTCATGAAAGATTGTAGTCATGGCTCTTTGGTAGGTAGCCCCAGCATTCTTGAGACCGAAAGGCATGACGTTCCAACAATAAGTTCCCCACAAACATGTGAAAGCTGTTTTCTCATGATCTTTAGGTGCAATCTTAATTTGGTTATAACCAAAAAAACCATCCATTAATGAATACATGGCATGGCCAGCTATTAGATCAACTATGGTGTCAATATTTGGCAGTGGGAAATCATCCTTAGGACATGCTTTATTGAGATCTCTGAAATTTGTACATATTCTGACAGTTTTATCTAGCTTGGATACAAGAACAATGTTGGAGATCCATTCTGCATAGTCGATTGGTCTTATGAAGCCCACATCAAGGAGTTTTCTTAGTTCTTCCTAAACCAATAGTGCAACATGAGGGTGCATCTTTCTGAGTTTTTGTTTCACCGGCTTGGTCCCTGGTTTGATGGACAAGTGATGCATGATAAGATCAGGATCAAGACCAGGCATGTCAGCGTAAGACCATGCAAAATTGACTTGATTTTCTTTCAGGAATTCCATAAATTATGGTATTTCTTTTTCTATCATTGATGCAGCTAACTATAAAATCCTTGGTTTTTTGGAAGTCTCAAGATTGACAGCATTTGTAGGTTCAATCAGAATAGGCGATCGCTCATGGTAGTGCTCTGGGAGAGTGTCAAGTTTCCCATCGTCTAGTGCCTCAAAGAGGTTTTCACCATCTGATACACTCTTTATTTTACCTTTTGTTTGATCTGATACTGCCAGATTCTGGTTTTCACCATTAGATCTTTCTTTTTTATTTTTACTTTTACAGCTAGGAGACTTGACACTATCCTGATCAAAAACTCTATGTTGAAAATCACTGGCGGAACAATCATTTGTATCATCTGTGGAAAGGAAGTTTACAATAGCTTCATCACTTGGAAACATGGGTATATCAATAGGTTTAGTTGAATCCCAATCAATGAGATCGGGATGAATTAAAGGTAGAGGATCGTCAGGTTGTGTGAAATCAGCTATGGTCATGGTCATAACGGAATGGTTCGTAGGATCCGAGGTATGAGGTGGGTCAATGATGATACTATCCTCATGATAATCTTGTTCATTTAGATCTAATTCAGTATCACTAGAATCATAGTCGATTTGTGGTTCCGATTCTTGTGGTTGGGACCCTGAACCCTGACCTTCAATTAGAGTTGGAGCATACTGGTGTATTACATCAACCTCTTTGTCTTTCCAGAACTCATCATTGTAAATGGTGTCCCATTCATATTCAGCAGATTCTGTGTTAGAATTGTTATCCAAGAAGTTCTGAACTGTTGTCAAACATGCTTCTCATGAATCTGAGCTTTCTTGCAATGCAAAGATAGTGCCATGCAGTTGTTTGGATGTGTTTTCTTTGGAGTGAGTATCATAACCTAATCCAGTTTTCTCTTTTGCAGCAAGTCCATGGAGGTGAATAGGTTCAACTACTCCTTTCCTTTTTCCAATAGGACATTTATCATAGCCCATCTTTTGCATAATTGAGTACCCTTTTCCATATTTGTCTGTGGGTAATTGGACATTAGAGACTGCTTCATCTTCATCTTTATAGAGCCAATTTAGAATTTCTGTATCCTCAGGATTTTCCATGGGGAATTTTTCTTTGATGAATTTTCCATTAAATTTTGTGATTGGCTCTATTGGTGGTTTCTTTGATGTTGATGCTGCTGATATTTGATGTTCCCTGATAGACGGCTGTCCATGTGATCGAGGTGATGTAGGTAGATTGGTAAGACAAAGAGAGTATTCTCCAACTCCATGATCCTTGAATTTCATCTTTTTGTCAAAACTATTGGTCAATTGACTGATTTGTGTGTAAATCTTTAGAGAAGTACCAGCATGAGCTTCTCGATTGTTAGAGACCAAAGTATCTTGACTAGCTTTCATGTTGGCACAAGTTTGGATATTGGAATTATCAACTGATATTGTGATTTCTTGTCCATCATAAGGAAACTTTATACATTGATGATAGGTTGATGGGACAACTTGCATTTCATGGATCCAAGGACGACCCAACAAGATGTTATATGCAAGATCACGGTCCAGTACTTGACAGAAAGTATTCTTTATGACAGGGCCCACTCTGATTGGCAACATGATTAGACCTTTGGATGCTCTTTCTTCATCATCATAAGCTTTTATGGTAATCTTTCTTCTGAAGTCAATGGAATCCTCAAAAAATCCTAAAGCTTTAACCAACTTCATGGTACAGATGTTCAAACCAGCACCTCCATCTATTAGAACTCGTCTGATACGAAACTTGTGAATCATGACTTCTAAGTACAATGATGAGTTATGGGGATGAGTTATGGAAACGCCATCTTTTTCAGAGAATGAAAGGAAAGTGGGTGAGGAAAAGTGTCCTACCATGGCTTGAAATTGATTCACATCAAAATCAGTAGATACATTGGTAAGTAGGAGGTATTTTTCCACAACGTGTCAAATTATGATATTGCTATCAGGATTCAACCGTGTAGTTTCGAGTCAAACTCATTGACCCATGTTTCATGAGTAGTGGTACAACAAGAACCCATCTCTCATGATATCGAATGGTCCACTTAGCACTCATTGCATCTAGGTGATGCTCACAGAGGTGAAGCACTGGTCCGTCCCGGCACGGTTGAATCCTGATAGCAATATCATAAGATACATTGGTTTCAACGAGGG
The DNA here is from genome assembly GCA_007258455.2 of Sequoia sempervirens. Taxonomy (NCBI): domain Eukaryota; kingdom Viridiplantae; phylum Streptophyta; class Pinopsida; order Cupressales; family Cupressaceae; genus Sequoia; species Sequoia sempervirens. The sequence goes on along the minus strand of VDFB02144672.1, from coordinate 10,147 downwards.
ATTTTTCAAGAATTTCTTTATGGGCTGGAGAAATCTTCAATAGTTCTAGAATAGAAATTTGAGTGGGGGTTTTTTGAAGTTGATTGACCAAATCATATTGATGTTGAGGTGGGGGTTCAATGGATTTTGAAGAAGCACCTTTCAAGACAACTTTAGCTTGCACTCTTGTTGTTGCATTGACTTCTCTATATTCCACCTTTTGGTTAACTTTGATATAATTCACCCGCTCATCGTCTACGAAGAGATGGTTGATTATATGATCATCATTGATGTGATTCACCTTTTGTCAGAAGACTCACCCTTTTGATAATTAGGTAAAGGATTGCGGAATGCTTGGTGGTCTGCGTTGGTTTGTTGATTTCCTTCTATTGTGATGATATCATTGTCAATCAAGTCTTGAATAGCATTCTTCAAGGCTTGGCAGTTGTTTGTACAATGACCTTTACACCAATGATAATCACAATAGTATGCCTCATTCCATGATGGAGGCTTTACACTAGGTTCATAATTCCATTGAGGTGGTAAAGTAACGACATTTTTGGCCATCAACTCTTTGAATGCAGATTCTACAGATTGACCCAATGGAGTAAAAATTCTTCTATTCGAGAAGAATGAAAATCTTTGTGAATTTGAATTTGAGGTGTTCCCTAAAGAATTGTGGTTGTTATTTGTTCCTCGGTAGCCTTGGTTGTTGGAAATCCCTTGATGGGGAGTAGAGTTTTGATTTGTATTGTTCCTTGGAAGAGGAGGATTATTTCCATGATTTTCAATTGAGTTGACATTGTTGTTGTGAGTGTTTGGAGTGCTTAGGACAAATGGCTTAGTTGAGGCATGGTTCGCATCAACAACACCATCATTCACCATATTTTTGTTGCAAGTCCAGAATTTGGATTTGTCCTGATTATTGTGATGGTTGGATGAGCTGGGATTTTCTTTGTCATGTTTTATTATCCCTCTTTTAACCAAAGCATTTTCAATGGTTAGGGCATCTTCAATCATTTTCTCGAAAGAAGAAGGACAATGTAAGTTCAAGTGATAGCTCATTTCTGAATTTAAACTGTTAATAAAGGTAACCATCTTTTCCTTTTCTGGAATAGGACGTGGATACCTGGCGAACATTCTTCTCCATCTCTGAAGGAATGTAATGAAAGATTCACCAGGTTTTTGTGCAACCTTGCAAAGATCTATCATGATTATCTAGTGTTGTATGTTGTAGGTATATTGTGATATGAATAGGTTGATCAATTCTTCAAATGTTCTGATGGGAGGTGTGATTTAGACAACCATTCCATAGAATGTACTCCAAGGCTCCTAGGAAACAGTCGCATCAAGTAAGTATCTTCATTAGCGAATTCCAATGTCATATTCCTGAAGTCTCTAACATGATCGATTGGATCCATTTTCCCATTATAGCGATCAAATTTTGGCATTTCACAATGCTTGGGAAAAGGAATCATGTTAAGACTTCTATCAAAGGGATAAGGACATATGTCCTCCAGAGTGTATTTCTTTATGGTTGTTCCCCCTTGTAATTCTCTAACTTGTCCTTGAAGTGCCTTGATTTGTTGGGTCAAGGCACTAAGATCTAAAAGGGGTGTCTCTTCAAGTTTGTTTTTCAAATTTTCAGTGTCAAAGTCATGAGGTAATTTAGCCCCCTGTTCGGCTAGATAGTGAAAATACTTTTCCTTATCTCGCTGCAAGATATTTTCAATGGATTTATGAAATTTTGGATCTTGTTCAGCCTCTCTAAGATGTTCCTCATCTTGTTCCTCGTCACTATCTACATGGTTTTTATCTCTGTAATTATGAAAACTTTGTTGACTTCCAATCTCTAAGCATGGGAAAAGTGTAGGGAATGAAAAACTCTTAAGTGGCTTTCAGTTGTTCTTCATGTTCCTTTTGGATGATCTCTTTATCTGAATTAATGTAATGGAAGACACAACAAACATTTTTGAAAATAATTGTTCTTAATTCCCTATACTAACATGAAGTGTTTGATCAAGAAAATGTTTTTCATCAAATGTTTTCACAGGTTTTCCACATGAAAGACAATTTCAAACAGACTCACTCTTAAATTCTCAAGTAGGTCATTCTAGTAATCAACAGCCCACATCTTAGAACTGCGTCGACTCACACAGCCATGTCACCCTGAAGGGGCACCCATGTTTTTGTCTTTTCCAGGCATGTACTCAGAGTTACAGAAGTGGATACCAGATCCCCTGAGAAAACGGTCCTTGGCAGTTATATGGTGAGTGTCTTGGGGGCAGATTCTTCCCTCCCCTTGCACTGTGATTATTAGAATGTTCAGAAACTGACTCGGTTGGCCACTACACTAGGTTCATAGTAAGGGTTTCCGTTCGGTACGGAAATAATAAACTCCCTTAGGAGACCTCCCAACCTTTAGAACAAAGGCTTTGGGGATGGTTATCTTGCACACTACCAACAAAAGAGGGTTTCCCCAGATTTGCTTTAAATTTTATAGTGGAGCGGAATAGCCTGGCTTTGGCTTGAACCCACTTGAGTTTTTCTCATAGGGTGAGTACTTTTTCCCACTATGGCAGGTTGTCTAAAGGATGTAATTGAAACAGTAAAATTGCATGAAAATTAAAAAGGCAAGTCTGGTATTTTGATCACCCAGTTAAGGGGAGAGCATAGACCTATTGCCACAGTCAAGGCAAGCAGATGTTCTTTTTAAATTCTAAATCACAATTATCTAATCTAGGTGAAGATATTGCTTCACCAAAAACATATTATTCAATTTTAACTGCAAAAATTCATTGTTTGGTGACTATCCTAGATTGCTTCAATTTATTCAGATGTGGCTACCCTATGATTGCTTCATTTTAAAGTTCAGAAAAAGATAAAAGAATTTTATCTACGGAAGGCATCAGACTCAGAATTCTATGTTTTTGTTACAGTCTATATGCGCCTGAATAGAAGCTATATGTGCCGGAACAGATGCAATATGTGCGTAAACAGATCAAATATGAGTGTAAAAAGATGCAATATGCGCATAAACAGATGCAATATGCACGTAAACAGATGCAATATGCGTGTAAACAGATGTAATATGCGCGTAAAATAGTTCTCTGTATGCCAAAAGAAAGATTCTATATGCATGTAAACAAAAACTAAATGCACCTAAACAGTCACGATATGCGCTGGAACAATTATAGGATGCACCTAAACAGTTATGGGATGCGCTCCAAAATCCTACAATACAAAAAGTTAGAAACCCCGTATGCACGCCAAGAAATTTTGAATGCACCTAAACTTTAGAATTTTCCCGAAAGCTGATTCCAGAATGTGGAAACTGTCAATAGAAACTTGCAAAAAGTGTTAAATTCATGGGTTCGGGCCCCACGGTGGGCGCCATTTTATGTGTGAGTGAAATATTGGATCAATTTAGATAAAATCAAACACATATTAATAAGACATTAAATCAAAAAGCTAAAAAGGAAACAAAATATGCAAACCGTAACAGCAACTTCTCGAAACCATCTTATCTTCCTCTAACTTTAGCGTTTTGTTGGTTTCCAAATGGCTCTCAGGTTAGTAGACCAAGCTCAACAAAATGACAGCTAAAGAACGAGATTTAAAATGCCAACTATGCTAAATGCAAAGCTATGCTAATGTGAGAAGATTGTTGTGATATTGAAACTAATATGAATGCAATAGCTGATTGAAAGTATTGGCTGTGCAAATGCGTATGAATGCGTAGTATATGCATGCGTGTGAATGTGGATGATTATGCATAGTGTAACCAAAAGCTTGGATTTGCGCTAGCTTTTATAGAGTTTTTGGACGGATTTGATTGGCTGAATCGATTGACGATCTGGATTAAGCTTGTTCGAACGGACGGCGGGAGATCTTCGAAAGTGGAGAGAAGAATGGAAGGTTTCCCTTTTCCTTCAATTTCCGTCATTGAGTTTCGAAGGGAAACTTCCATTCCAAAGCGCGAGTTAAGAATTTGGAAGGGTGAGTTAACACGAGCTAGAAATTAAATAAATTAAATTTATTTAATTTGGAAGTGGAGACGGATATGGCAACTCGCATAATTAAATAAATTATATTTAATTATGTTTTAAAAATGAAATTAGAGTGAGGAAAATATTAAATAAGATATTTAATATTTTAAATCGATTATGGGATGGAGAATATTCCATTATTCAAATATTCAAAATATTCAAACTTTAGAACCAAATGATAATTAAATATAAATAAACTATAAAAATTTATTTAATTTAATTAACCAAAAGGTTGAAATGTTAGTAATTAAATTATTTATTTAATTTAAGATAGAAGAATTTAGAAGATGAATGATATAAATAAATAATTAAATTTATTTATATGTAGATGACTTTAGGGGAATTAATTAAATAAATCATATTTAATTAATTTAACAAGCTTAATCATGACCATTTTTAGACGTATACAAATGGTAACATGATAGGTGGACAAAGAAGGTAGATGGATATGGATAAGAATTAGGATAGTGCATGGATGAAGGGAATTTGTAGCAAGAGGTGTCCAAAGCATGCATAGATAGGTGCCCCTATCTGTATCAAGATCACACAGAGGATGGTGGGGTTGGAGATAAATGGGATATGATGGCAGGATGTGGAAGATAGGTAGGATGGAGGGAAATGATGAAGGGGAAAAAGCTGCCCCCAAGTGTGGAAGGAGACAGATGGGCATTTACGCATGATGCCTATTTTCTAGGTTTTCATCATGGTACTTATCCAAGGTGCTTGTTTGCCAAGTTTTCACCATTGGACAAATTTTTCTCTTTACTCTTTTTTTTTTTGGATTTTTCTTTTTTTTATTATTTTTTTGACTTTTTTGACTTTTTGGATAGAATGTGGATGGAAATGGATAAAGATAGGGATGTGGATAAGTGGATTTAGAACACATCATGTAATAAGGATATGGATGAAGGACTCAAGCATCAAGTTCCAAACAAGGTATTAAGAGCCCATGTTTGAAATGACTATCGAATGTTGGTACAACCTTATTAGGATAAATGGATTATGCAAGGGAGTGGATTAAAGGGATATGATGGGGGAGATATGTGGGATAATGGATGGGATGGTGGAAATGGTATGGATGGAATGATGGGGTAGGCATGTGATGGGATGATGAGTTCAGGACCAACATTGGCACATATGGTGGTGCATGTGAAATGATAAGCAAATTAGTGGATGAATGATGTGGGAATAATGGAGGAGATGGGATATAGAGTTTTGAGACATAGGGACCCAAAACAGATTTAGGAGATGGAAAGGGTGTATGATTAGATTTTGGATTAGCAACTTTGGATGTTGTTACATATTTTTCATTTGAAGGCATTGCATCTTTTTCCTTTGGGATCCACATGGTTTTGATTTTTGCTTTGGTGAGATTTTGTGGCCTATGGATTTGATTTGGATTTTCCTCAACATGTCTTTTAGAGGGGACATGAGGAACCTTAGATTCATGTGGATGTTTAGATTTATGCATTTTTACTTTGGTATCCAAAGTTCTTTTAATAGAAATAGGATGGGTGTGAGGAGATGGATGATGTGGAGTGATGGAGGTAGGATTTTGGGGATTATGTGTGGATGGAGGATGTTTGGGTACATGCCTTTGTTGATCCTAATTAGGGGACATGTGAGTGGGATGTTTATGATGGATGACATGGATAGGTTATGGATGGATTGAAGGATAAATAGGATGAGATGGAGGAGGTGATTTTGGGATATAATGGCCCAAAATGGACTTAGTACTGGGAGGATGTGTGATGGTGGGTGGAGGAACATAAGGAACCAAAATGGATGAAGTAAAGGAAGGATGGGAGATGGTGGATGGAGGGACATAAGGACCCAAAATGGATGAAGCAGATGAAGGAGGAATTTGGATGGTTGATTGGAGCCGATATGATGGAGGAGGGGGGATGGCCATAAATGATTTGATGGAGTGATGGGAAGAGCCTATATTTCTTTTGGAAGAGGCTCATTGAGGACATATAGAGGTTGTACCAACATTTTTGGATTGTGATTCGCAAGCAGTACATATGAGACCTCGTGTATAGGATTTTTCTTTGACTTGGATGGGCTCCAAAATACCTTGCTCATGAAGACCTAAACCTTTTCCTTGATAATTCATGTTCTTGAGCATTCAATCCATGATAGGATTTTTGTTATTATAGAAGAATGTTGTGAGGCCATTATTAGGCGGAGGATGATGGGTGGTATATATGCTTTGTTTTTCTTCTATAAGGAGACCACCATGGAAGAATGTGAGAGTACCAAGGGGATAGTAGGTTTAGGCGATGATGGAGGATCATGAGATGGAGATGATGGGATAGCAACATCTTGATGGGTGGTATCAGGAGAGGGATGAGGTGACATGATAGGATCTGGATGAGAGTACCAAGGGGATATAAAAGTGGTGAGGGGATAGTAGGTTTAGGCAACGATGGAGGATCATGAGATGGAGATGATGGGATAGCAACATCTTGATGGGTGGTATCAGGAGAGGGATGAGGTGACATGATAGGATCTGGATGAGAGTACCAAGGGGATATAAAAGTGGTGAGGGGATAGTAGGTTTAGGCAACGATGGAGGATCATGAGATGGAGATGATGGGATAGCAACATCTTGATGGGTGGTATCAGGAGAGGGATGAGGTGACATGATAGGATCTGGATTTTTGGTAGAGGGTGATAAGAGCTCATGCGATGGAGTGATTGGATCTTGAGTGCAAAGGGGATCATAGGATGGAATGGATGAAGGAATATGATCTTGAGATGGAATAGATGGGATGGAAAGATCTTGATGTGGAGGAGGGGACATGGTATGCTTTGGATTAAGCTCTTGGAAAGCTTCATATTATGTGGGAGGCATGATAATGGAGTGTCAGAGGGACTCCTCAAGTGGGGGAGATGGAAGGATAGAGGATTCATGAAGTTCATGGATTTCAATGATACTAGGAGTGGGAGAAGTAGATTGGATCTAGGTGTCTTCGATGGATTGGGTGAACCTAGGAGTAGAAGATGGTGATGGGGTTCGATTGTCTTTAACAGGTTCAATGGCTCTCGGAGTAGGAAATGGCCCGGGTTCAATGGATTCGGTGGGTTTAATGGTTTCGACGGTTTAAGTGGTGCTAGGGGTGGTAACAACAATGATAGGTGCTGGATGGAGAAGGGTCTCATCACTAATGACCATGGATGAGGGATTGGGAAGGCATGGTTCCATGACTTTAAGTGGTGGAGTGGGGGATGTGTTCTTTTTCATAATTCCTTGGAGAAGTTCTAGGGTGAAAATCATGCATACTCTAGGCTTAGATGGGGTGATGGGAATAGATGAAGGATGAAGGATTGGTGAAGGGTTGGGATTATGGGTTGGTGGACTAGGATTAGATGGAGGAATAGGATTGGATAGAATACTAAGAATAGATGGAGGATTAGGATTGGAGGGGGGATTAAGATTAGATGAAGGATTAAGGTAGGGATATTGGTATGGTGAATTAGTATTAGAGGATAGGGATGGTGGATTAGGACACGAGGATATGGGTGGTGTATTAAGACAAGGGGATGTGGGTGGTGGATTGTAGCAAGATGATATAGGTGGTGGATTAGGATAAGAGGGTGCAGGTGGTGGATTATAGTAGAGGTATTGGGATAGTGGATTAAGATGGGAAGATTGACATGGTGAACTAAGATAGGAGGAAATGGATGATGGATTAGGATAGGTTGACATAGATGGTGTATTAGGATAGGAAGATGTGGATGTTGAATTAGGATAAGGTGTGGATGTAGGGTAAGGATAGGAATATGTGGATATTGCATTAGGATAGGTAGATTGGTATGGAGGATTAGGGTAGTGGGCATATGTGGATGAAGGATTGAAATAGGAGGATGTGGATGGGGGATTATAATAGGAGGATGGGGATGTGGATGGGGCATATGTGGACGAAGGATTGAAATAGGAGGATGTGGATGGGGGATTATAATAGGGATGTTGGGATACTAGATTGGAATAAGAAGGAATGGACGTTGGATAAGAAAATGATGTAGAGGAAGGATACCATGGAGATGCGGGTGAGGAAGATAATGGATATCCCTTGTCAAAGGTAGCATAAGGAGCATTGTTAGGTGTGGATGAAGGAAAAATAGAATAGCTTAGAGGGTTGATTGGATTTTGGAAAGCGGTTGGGGAAAGCTTACTAGAAATGATAGCATCAAGGGGATCTATGTCATATTCCTTTGGATCAACAAGACTCTCGTTATCGTCGTCAATGTAATTAGGGTTTCCCTTGACTACTATTGGTGAAGAATAAAGATTCATGATGAATACAGATTGAAAAGATGTGAAAGGATGATTAGAAGGAAAGAAGAGGTGATGAAAGGATAAAAGGATCCAGATCAAAAGAAGATGGAGGAATGACTCTTAAGAGTTTTTTTCGATATCAAAAGATCTTGGATGTAGATGGACAAAAGCTTAGATTGGGACTTGATTTAAGCTTAGATTCAGATTGGATTGAAGCTCAGATTAGGATGATTGGATCATGTGATGGGATTGATTCTAATGACCGGATTTGATTACCAAAGGATGATTACAACTCTGAATCTATCTTGAAATGGAAGTAGATTGATTGGGTCGAAGGTGATTAGATAGGGATGTGATTGGATTAGATCGGATAAGATTGATTGATGAAATGATCTGATAAGATCAAGTAATGGATCAGATAGGATGATGAAAGGGATTCTAAACCCCATTTAGAGATTACCCTAGGTGACTTAGGATGTTGATTGATCAGATTAAAGGATAGATAGATGATTGCGAAACAAAATCCACCTTGAGATTGAAAGTGGATTGATTTGGATGATGAAAATTAGATTCAAACACCAAGGTTCAAAGGATCTGGATTGATGATGGATGTGTAACCTAGAGATGCTTCTAGATGATGTACCTATATGATTTGGATGATGAATGCATGACCTTGAGAGAATGCAGATGGACTAAAGCTGAGATTTGGATTAGATCAGAGGACATGATATGATTGATTCTAAACCAAGTTCAAGGGTTTTAACTAGAGGACATAAGATGCCGACAATCAGATTTTTCTAGATTTGGCAGTTTCTAAAAATTGTCAAATGTTGTCATTTTAGGTAACTACATAGGCATATCTTTGAGAGTCCAATTTTTTCCCAAAATTTCCTAAAAATGAGATAGGATGAATTTCCAACTAACATCCTAAGTTCAAGACATGTGTTCCAAGTTATTAACGAAAATGATTTTTCAAAAACTAGAAAAAAACACTAAATTACGATTTTGAGGGTTAAGATGAAAGTTTGAAGCCCTGAAAAATGTGCTGAAATAGGGACCAACCACTAAGGGTCAATTGAGAATCAACATGCCACCTCATAACACAACCACCCATAAAATTTTATGCCAAACAGACACTCGAGTCAAAAGTTATGGCCTTCGAAAGTTGCTGCATAAAAATCAAAACCCCTAAAACGAAGTCTAGGTGATTGGGTTGGATGATTTGATGATGGATATGGGCTCTAATGATGTTCTAAGATGCACTTATGTGATTTGTTCGATGAAACAATGACTTTCTAAAACGAAGTCTAGGTGATTGGGTTGGATGATTTGATGATGGATATGGGCTCTAATGATGTTCTAAGATGCACTTATGTGATTTGTTCGATGAAACAATGACTTTCAAAAAGTGTAGATGGATTGAAATGTAGGCTACGACTGAACAGAAGATGCAAAATGACTGGAGGAAGGTCAAGTTCGCCTATTGGTGGGCAGGTTCACCCATTGAAGGTTAGGTTCGCCCCTTGAAGGGCAAGTTCACCCCTTGAAGGTCAGGTTCACCCCTGGAAGGGCAGGTTCACCCCTTGAAGTTTAGGTTCACCATTGGAAGGTCAGGTTCACCCCTTGAAGGGCAGGTTTCCCCCTTGAAGGGCAGATTTGCCCAAAGGTCGGGTCAGGTTCACCCAAAGGTTAGGGCAGAGTCACCTATCTACTATCAGAACAAGTAGACAGATTCTCGGAATGGGGAGACGGATGATTGAATCAGGGAAACAAATGATTGGATTACGGAAACAAATGATCAGATTGGGGAAATAGATAATAGGAATTGATGAATAAA
>VDFB02144671.1:0-10265 GCA_007258455.2 Sequoia sempervirens | reverse complement strand
AAGATGAGACCCCACTAAAATGGGAATCCCAAGATAGGAAAGTGGGAGAGAGCCAACCCAAAACCAAAGGATCAGAGCAATCATGTTCTGAGTGAGACGAGGAGTATTGAAGAAGAAGATTGAGGACTCTCCTTCATTGATCATTTGACTAGAAGCAGCCAATTAGATATCCAATGTCTTCCTTAAATTCGCTGCCTCTTGAATCTTGGCCATCCCCATTAGGGCAATATCATCCACAATCTACAAATGGGAATGAGGAGGCACTCTACCACCCAAACTCCAACCTTGGATCTGACCCTGAATAACCCAAGACTTAATAAACCTTCTCAGACCCTTAGCCATAATAATGAACAAGTAGGGGGAAAGGGGATCCCCTTGGAAAAGGTCCCTAGAAGCACCAAACAACTCTAAGGGCATGCCATTAATGAGCACCAAAAAAGAAGAGGAAGAAACACAACTCATGACCCAATCAATCCATGCACTATCAAACCCAAAGGCATGAAGAATTTTTTGCAAGAAATCCCATCTAACCCTATCATAAGCCTTAGCCATATCAATTTTGATGAACATGGATTTCTCCTTGGAGGTTTCCATAGAGTGAATAGCCTTGGTAGCAATCACCACCCCATCCAGGATTTTCCTTCCAACAACAAAACCACCCTGTTCATCAGAAATCAAAGAGTGGAGCCAAGGTTTTGATCTTTCAACAATTAATTTAGTAATAATTTTGTAAAGCACATTACAAAGAGCAATAGGTCTAAATTGATCCAGATAATTAGTGCCTTCCTTCTTGGGGATAAAGGCTAAAAAAGTAGAATTCAAGGCACACAACATTTACTTATTATTGTATGACTCCCAAACCACCTCAAGATCCAAACTAATAATTCCCCAAAACTCCTAGAAGAACTCAATAGGAAAGTCATCCAGACCAGGGGCTTTACCTCTCTTCATTTGGAAAACCACCTCCTCCAATTCAAGTGAGATAGGTCACATAAAGTCTTCATTCATCTCATTAGAAACTAAGGGAATACAATCCAAAATGAGGTTCTCCTCCTCATAAGAAAAGAAAGCATCCTCAGTAAACAACTCAGAAAAGAAACGAGAGGCCTACCTAGAAATCTCACCCCTAGAAGTAAGTTGCACCCCCTCTGGAGACACCAAAGAAGAAATAATATTCCCCATTCTTCTAGCCTTGACAGAATTATGGAAGAAGGCAGTATTTTAGTCCCCTTCTTGCAGCCAATCCACTTGAGCCTTCTGCTTCCACAAGATTTCCTCCCGCAACTCCCACTCCTTAAGTTCCTTAATAGCAACATCCTCCACCTTAATCAAATAATTAGTAAGACCATGGTCATAGATATGGCGAGTTATAGTATCTAATCCATCTTGAGCCACCATCTTGTTGAAATGAAGGTTACTAAAGAATTGCCTATTCCACCTCTTGAGCCTATATTTCACATATTGAAGTCTCTTTACAAAAGAGTACATCACCCTACCATGGTTAGGCTTCCCTTGATCCACTAGCCACTCATAAGATCCTAAAGAGAGGGGTCTCAAAGCTGCATTAGCTAGAACTTAAAAGATGGGTTCCTAGCCACTCCAGAAGCACCAACAAAAATAAAAATTGGCCAATGATCATACCCTTTCCAATCTAAAATCTCAGAACTAGTGGCCCATCTATCTCCCACCCAAAAGAAAGAAACAAGAAATCTATCCATTCTTTCAAAGATGGAACTATCCCCACACCTCCTCTTATTCCAAGTAAAAACGCTATTACTTGGCTTCACATCAACTAAATTTAGAAACTTGTTATTGTCCCTGAGAAGGCTAGCAGACGGATCCAACTTGGCATTCCCACCAAGTTTTTCCTCTAAGCCAACCACTGCATTAAAATCCCCAACAACCACCCATGGGAGCAATGGAGCTAGAGATCAAACATAACTTATATGAGATCACAACTAGGCTTTACCAGTAAGATCAAGAAGAGCATAAACACTAGTGAAGAGGCAAGTTTCACCTGAATCCAAACTAGAAGCAATCATAGACAGAGAAGAGCGACACAAAATCCACCAAAGAGGAACAATCTTCCTTGGATCCCAAAATTAGGCCACTCCACTAGAATTTCCAGTAGCTCCAATACATTGATATAAACCATGGGACTAGACATAAGAGGCTCATCTTAACAAGCAATCAATAGAAAGATTAGTTTCTTGAAGAAAGACAATATCAGGACAATACACTGGCCATCTCACGAATAGCCTTTTGTCGAGGGATGATATTCATACCCCTCACATTCCATGAAATAAAGTTCATTTCTATGGGTGGGAAAAGTGGGGGTCAATGGTCTTCACTAACCCCGATTCTACCAGATTCTCCCCAGCCAATTTAACCTTCTCCAAGTCCTTCTTGTGACCTGCCTTGGAAGCCTTCTCTAGAGACCCCTTTTTGAAATATTTTGGCTATAAACCCAAAACCCGCATGGTCCCACTACTCTTTCCAACAACTAGAGTTTCCCTTGCTTGAGAAGGAACTGAATCTGCTAATGGAGCTTCCCCCTACAAGACTAGATGCCCACTTGGTTCATGCCCAACTAAAGTTTTGAGATGGCACATCAACAACTGTATGCTCGACCTATGCTTCTCCCAAAGGCAAGTTAATAAGATCATTCCCCTCATCCCTTGAAAAATTCACTCTTAGAGAACCACCACTAGTAGGAAGCTCCATCTAAATCCCCTCCTCCTAAGCTAGATCTTACAAAGCCTCAAATTGATTGAAAAACCCATCATCTTGCCTATCCTTTAGGGTTCTCTTCAAACCTCTCTCTTTATTGCAAGGCTTGACTGGGATGAAACCATATTTTTTTTCTCCATCAACTGCCATAGAAGCCTCCCCTTTATCATTCTTAGGCACCAAGCTAGGATTCAAACTAGCTGCCCTAGTCACCTTATTGAATCTAGAACAATTCCTTTGTAAGTGTCCATACTCATGACAATAATGACATCTGCACAAAAGTGTTTCATAGTCTAGTGGTTGAATCCAAGAATTTGACCTGACACATAATTCCAGAGAATCTGGCAAAGGGTTATTTAGATCTATTTCAACACAAACATGAGCATAAGTAAGTATCTTTTGGTCCAAAGTCTGTTGAGCTGGACCAACTGGCTTTCTAAGAAGCAAATCAATCATTTGTAGTATGTCACTATGCCAAAACTCCAACGAGATTCGATGGAGATGAACCTAGACCAGAACTCGTGTAGGGAGCTCCTCAGCCGAATTGAAACCCACATGCCAAGGTTTCATGAATAGTCCCACCCAGTTGAAGAAATAAGGATTGCCTTCAAAGGCCTTATTTCAGTTTGTTATGCATGAAAACACAACAATAAAATAATTATTAGCAGCCAACTTTATCTACATGTCACCCTCAAGGTTCTAGACTTTCTAGGTTCATGACTCCAAAACATGCACTAAGAGATAGACCCCCATAAATTTACAAATCAATGCGTGATTGCTCCAATATGCAACATCTTCTGCCACCAACTCTGATTGAATCACCAAAATAGGATGCTCAGGTCACCACTCCAAATATCCATTCATTTTTTTAATTCTAAAAAACCTCTTCTCAAAAAAAGACCCATCTCTAGCCGAAGACAAATTTGAAAACGCCAAATTATTTTTTTGCACAGACAAGGAAGGATCAGCTCGATCCATATCTCTAGGGCACAACCAACATGGATAAAGGATAATGAACTAGCCCCTACACAAACACCCCAGTCACTCCCAAACACACCCCACACATGCACTCTAGTCTGTTTATATTTTTTCTGCCAGTTTTCGTTTACCAATCATTCAATGACTCCACTTGTGATTTTAAAAAGATTTTGGTCAGCTGGAAATCGAACTATGTTTGCAATGGTGAAATCCAAATCCTTTGAAGGCAATGTTTCACCCTAGATTCAATGGATTATCTATATTGTGGGATTTATCTTATTCCCTTATCAAAATGGATGTTTTTAATTTTTACAAATGCAAAGTTCCAAATCTGTCGAATGTTTTTGAGGTGGAGTCTTTTCCTGCCATTCTTTCTATTACCATCTTTGTTATTCTGGGCATTCTTCTTCTCTCTCTCAATCGTTGGAAGCATCAATCCTCGCTTAAAATTCCCCCAATAAAGTTAGGCTTCAAAATCCTATCTTCCAATCCTAATTGCATGAACAAGTGGTTCAAGGTATGTGAAACTCCTACTCTTTTCTTTGTTTGGTTTTAATTACTAGGTCACGAGAACATTTTTTAGTTTAGAGAGGAATTGGGAATGAGAACAATACAGAAACTGTGGGGCAAAACAAAGAAATGGCCCAATTTTAAAACTTGAATGAAAGGAGAAACCTTACAACAATGTGACGAGAGGTCTGATTTCTTGCAACATGGATTTGTATGTGACATTTGTTTCATAGGGATTCATCCCACACTTTCAATCTCCCACAGGACAAGGATGCAAGAACATAGTGGTTACATCCCCAAGCTATGCCCTTTGAAGTGGACAGAATGGACATGTCACCAGAAGCTCACATTTCATGCATCCCACCCTAGTTTCCTACCAAATGTGTCTCCATGCGAATGAGAAGAAGATGAAGGGATGCAATGGGGAAATCCCCAACAAGGGCCCTCTAAATGGGGCACATTTGGAGATATTCCTATTGTGTCCCTCAATGTATAGTGATTCCAAGATGCCAAGATTTTATCCTTGGACATCACTTAATATGAGCCACCAAATGATAGCACAATGATAAAAAAAAATTGACCAATCTCTTAACTCATTTGAGAGGGCAACTGTAGAATATCAATAAACAAATAGCAATACACATTGATCCTCTCAACATATGGTATATATTTATACATTAAAAACCCATCCAAAAACATTAGTCAAACCCAATATTAGGGAAAAAAATGTTCACCCACAAGAATACTAACTCACAAACAAGTAGCAGAAGTCCCCTTTTAGCATGCTCACATACAAAAAACATAACCACAATAACATATCTACTACATCTTAATGATGTGCATTTTGTGACACACTAAACACTCTAGAATAAAGAGTCCAAAGATGCTCTATCCTCTCTGGAAAAACTACCACGTATGCTAAGATTGCAAAAAGATCGTATAGCAATTTCAATGTTTCTTCAGTCAGGTCTTGACGCGTGGATAAGATCAATGGGCGTTGTGATATGTCAATAATAGAAAGGGACCTATATTAAAAAATTACTCATAAGTGAGGACTTAGGTGGCTTTGACATTGAATACTCTATTTCTTTTTTTGGGATTTTCAATTTTAAGATTTTTAAAAAAAAAAGGAAAAAAGGATGAGGGTTTAGAAGTCCTATACTATTCCTATGAAATCAAGAGATGGTACGAATTGAGTGAAATTAATAACAATACTTTTCTTTTCCACGCTAACGACAACTACAAAAAGCAAGTGCAATCTTCTAGGATTGGTGCTTAAGGTTTCTTTACCATGAATGATACCATCAAGAGAACAATATTATTCAAAGTAAGCATTAAAGCATCCAAATTATAAGCTCAGTCTAACTTTACGCATTGAACGAAAATCATCCATTCAAAGAAAGTATGATAGAAAGTTTCACCAATCTATACTATCAATATATCATTCATCTAACATGAATTGAAATCAAATACTGCTTTAATCTACTCTAGGTGGAAGAAGAATATGTAACCATGCAACCACTTGACAATAAAAGGATTCAAAGCAAATCATGCATTATGAAATTTTATTCTCAAAGTAGCTATGAACAACAATTTCATAAGACTCTCTCCCATACAATGAAATGAAAGAATGATAGTTTATATAGAGCTTTGGAAATGAAATAGACAGCCAAGATTGATCCAAGATCAACGGCAGAGATTAAAACAAAGTAACCCTAACTAGGGTTTCCTAGAATAACAATCAGTAATCAGTGAGTAATAAATGAGTGAAGTGGCATCAGGAGCTATCTTTGAGAGGGTGCATCCTTATCCTCCTTAGTGGCATTGTATTGGATGAATCTAGAAACTATTGTGGTGACCTCCTCCATCGTGACAAGTGGCAACATATTGACCTTGTATTCTAGTATGTCCAAATCATCTGAACATTCTGCGAAAGAAATTTCCCACTCTGACTTTTGTCATTGGAAGGAATCCCAGATGGATAAGATGTTGGTTTCCTTAGTCAAATTTTGCTTAAGAATCCTCCCAATGGTGGCGAAGAAAATTTCTTGAACTCTTTGCTTCAAGTTTTCAAGTTGTATGTCATTTTCTCAAACAATGTCTTTCTCAAGTGCATTTGTAGCCACAAGTAGAATCGTGTTCCGAATTTCCTTCATTCACTCCTCAACTCTAATAGTATCATCCTTCATCTTCTCTAAGACTTCATTCTGTGTAACCAGTGCGCAATACTAGCTATTGAAGTCGTATGCAGCGCTTGCTGCAATAACCTTTCCATCGACTAGTTCTTGCTTCGGAACTCCTCTCAACACTTTGAGACATGGAATAATTCTATCTCAGATATCCTATGCGTTGTCCCATGCTTCTGCCAGAGCTGGAATCCTTGAAATAAAAGAGGAAGCTTTCCCATATGCCAACATCAGTTTCTCTACAAATACAACCACTTCTTCACTTTTGTTGATTATCCATTCTTTGGTTTCTTTGGTTTCTTTGGTTGTGGTCCTTTCTTCTTAGAAAGTTTCCTATGAAGAGTTCGTCAATGGGGGAACTACTGAGCTGGCTTGATCAAGAGGCTTCGTTAAATGTTGAATATATTCTTTTAGGTGATCAACTTCCTTCTGGTAGTCCTTTCTCTTTTCTACTTCCTTTTCCATCCTCACTTTGATAGTAGCAACTAAATTATCCAAGTCTTCCACTTCCTAACCTTTTGTGGTTGGGCCCAAGTTGACAGTGGTGATGGCATATTCCTAAGGAGAAATATCCTCTCTTGACTTATCAACTTTCTGCACAACAATTTGTATTGTACTATGGTTGGCTTCATCTCTTTGGATGGTGGAAAATGTTCTAGTAGGCTTCTTTACATTAACTGCTTCCAATCTGGCCAAGAAATCGGCCATATCATCTTCCTCTAGAATTTTTGTTTCTTCTTTTATCTTCAATCTCTCCTTCAGCCAATTAGGGATGGTAGGTTGCTCAGTTCCTTCTTCCTCCTGAATATCTTATGCACATGGAATATCTTGAATTCCTTTGAGGGTGGAAATAATTCCTTCTTGGAATTCACTATCCAGAACATCAATTTCATTCTCAGACTCCAGTATCTTTGTGCCTGTGGGAGATGGTGGTTCATCATCCTCTAGCTGGATAGGAATGGGAGAAGGAATCCCTATGTGTCCCAATGACTCATCAATATCTAATAGCTCATCCATATTCCCAGACATAGAAGAATGAAGAGGCTCTGCTCTTGACTTCTTTTGGGTAGGTTCTTCATCTGCAATCTTCTTTTCTTTTTCCCTCGTAGATTCAACTATTTCCTTCATTTTCCTCGAATTGGTGATCTCGACTGGCTCATCATTTTGGGATGCACCAACGTTTGGGAATAGGATTCCACTTCACCCATTAGATTGTACTTGTCAAGTTCACATTCCTTTGTCGTAGCTCTTGGATCTACTGATCAGCCCACCATTGCGAATACTTGACAACTGGTCTCATGAAGGTGGTCAAGTCTGCAAGTTCTAGTTTTGACCATCTTACATGAAGAAGGGGTTGATTCTTATCAAAACCTGGCTAAATAAATTCGCCATCATCTTCAAGTTGATCTCGCACACGGAAGAGCTCGGTTGTACTAATTAAGTTGACCGGTAGTTTGGACCATAGTGTTTTTTGAATGTTATACTCATCTACAACATTCGCCTAGTAGTCCTCTAGGTCTACCTTTTGTTTGTATTTTATTCTATTCACGGCCCCGATGTGATGGTGAGGGTCAAAATCAGCTATGGACTTGTATGACGTGAACGGATACTATTGCATCTCTAACCTGGCACTTTTAGCTACCTGTGCTGATGGGCAAGATTCTTCCATATTTCCAATAAAGAATGGAAAAGTGATGGCTTCCTTGCTTTTTACTCTTTAGAAGTTTTGATATGTTTCTAGCTTCCTAAGAACCTCAAGCAAGATCATTCTATTGGTGGGATAAAATGGGAGCTTAAAAGGACATCCAATGAATCCCTGAATTTTGATGTAGGTGAATCTTGGAAACTGGATGTACCAGGATCCATACTTACTGATAAGGCTCTTAGCCTCATGGGTTAGCCTTTGATGCATTCATCCTTGCAATATCCTTGTAATGTACATCAGGAATGCATCGTGTTCTCTTCTGAAATGAGATTTATTAGATAGCTGCAACTGGGGGTAGCAATCATATGACTTGAACTCGTTCTCTCCATTTCCTACCACACCTTGACAGATCAATCCCGAATATCTATAGGTCCTTTCCAATAGATAGATAACATAAGAACTCATATAGAAATATTTAGTCCTCTCCAAATTCATCAACTTCTCATGGATGTTGTCACTAATCATCCTCGACCAATTGAACATTTTGATGCCTGAGGTGATCTCATCTATGAAGAAGTACATCTATGTTAAGAATGGAGCACCTTGAGGGCTGCTCATTATCCTATTCAAAAGAAAAATAATGTCACCATAGTCTTCCTTAAAGTCTGTCCAGAGTAACTTCTTTGGCATCTTCTTAATAGAGGCCCTTGGTTTTTCCAACCATGACTTGTTAATGTTGGTCACACACTAATCCATCTGGTCTTCAAAGAGTCTCCTTGCATCTTCTCGATTCTTATATGAAGTTCGGTTGTAGCTGGGAATGTTGAATGCTTCTTGGATAGCCAACTCTCCGAGATGTGCCAAAATTCTTCCATCGGGAGCAACAATCTGTCTTTCTTGTGGGTTGTAATGCCTGATGCACTCCACCATCAACTCAGCACACTCCACTATCAGAGGAAATCCAACTGCATGGATGATACCATTCTACATCATCTAGCAATCAATTGTTGTTGGCAGGAGTTCGTCTAGTCCATACATTCTCTTCTTGAATTTCTGCAAGTCAACATGTCCTAGATTTGTATATGTGACGTTCTTCCACTTGGAGTTAATTTTTTATTCTGGTTGAACTCCTTTGCTTGCAAACTTCATTTGTGCCTTTCTCAAAGGTTCTCCATGGGTGGTCATCAACTTGTGAGAAAAATAAAATATACTAGTTTTAAAACTTTACTTTTGATTTTCTTTAACCTTTCTCTTGAGAAATTTTACTTTTAGCCTTTTAAAAAAAAGTCAAATTCTTTGAAAAATCAAGCTAAAAATAAAAGCATTTATAAAGATAGAAGTCAAATAGAGAATTCCATTAAAGGGTAAGTGCACCAAGATGGTTCCCAAAAAGGGGGCTTAAGTGGCCACTTTTTTTCTAAAATCAAGAAATACTGACCTTGGACATGAAATTGAGGATAGTTACACTCAAAATTTTGAGATGGAACAAAAACAAGGATCGAAGTGCTATGAGTCTACTTTCTAAACTACTAATTTATTTTGAAAATGGTTGAGATTAAGGGGTTCAAAAAGGGATGTACACAAATTGGTGTTGTTTTTGTTAGAAAAACATAACATAGCAACTCTTGTACATCTCTAGCACGGTGAACCTTTTTTTTTAGTATTTTTAAAATCGCTACAATCAGAAGTTAGCTAACAGTATCTAGTTGATGTACAATTTTTCTAATAATTTTTAATGAATATTTGATTTTTTACTAATTTTCTAAGTGGGAACTTCCTAAAAAGTAGAACTTCGGCCGTGCTCCCCCTACAAATTTCGGAAAATAATAGATTTTTTTAAAAATTTATTTTATAAAATTTGTAGAATGGAGTATAGTTTCTAAAAATGTAATTTATTTGAAATTTTGATGAACGGTTAATTTATAACGAAAAAAAACCAAACACTGCTTTTTGGAAAAAAAGAGACATACAAACAAAATAAATTATGGATGAAAGGCTTAACATTGTCAAAAATGAAAAAAATTACATTGTTGGATAGCTAAGAGAGAACCTAACATTACCCATGTGTTTGATTTTGTCGATATTGAACCAGATGCAATCGTGATGGTGAGCATGAACCCGATTATGTGAAAAATTGTAGAATTTGCAAAAAACGTGTCTCTGGTCATTGGGAATTCCCTCCAAACCTTTGGGTTGGTATTCCAAGGAAAATACCA
>VDFB02144670.1:0-28896 GCA_007258455.2 Sequoia sempervirens | reverse complement strand
GGGAGAGAGATAGAGGGAGTGAGAGAGAGAGAGGGTTAAGGGTAGAGGGTAGACAGTTTAAGGGTTAAGGGTAGAGGGAAGAGAGATAAAGGGATTGAATCTGAGAGAGAGACTTGAGAGAGGGAAAGGGGGTTAGGAGAGAGAGAGAGGGTTTAAGGGTTAAGGGTAGAGGGTGTTGGTTATTTTTTTAGAACCAAACTTAATATTAGTACTAAACTATGGGCTTTCCAAAACCAAATTATCAACTAAGGTGAGGATTGGACAACACTTAAGTAGAGTCAACTAATCATAAGGTAAACTGACCAGATAATTATTGCCTCATCTAAGGCAGGAAAGAAATATAACTGTTAATAAACCAGTAATACAATCTTGATTTAAATACATGAATTAGTGGAATATTAGAAATTTACTTTGTAACATCTAATTCACTATGTCTTCAGAATACCACTTCCTTAATAAATCCTATGTGCCTTTCTTCACAAACCAATGAGTTTATTTCAGGATTTTAATCAATTCATTGAATTGAAGCACAAAAAAAATTCACACATTTTGTGCAAATGACAATGGATAAATGAAACTTTCATCAACAATATTCATTCATAACTTGAGAGATAACACAAAGGAGAGTAAAATTCTGAAAAGCTAATATTCATCTTCATTTTTTATATTTCCTTGTAAAACATATTCAAGATTTATACACAACATAATTTTCATCTCAAACTTTCTTCTAATATATCTATCTGAATACCTATTAACATTCTATTATGCTACTAGAGCTACATATCTACTGTGACCCTATTTTAGATTCAAAAATATGAACTTTTAAGCCATGAAAATCCCCTTTATATATATAATAGGGGAGCAACAAGCACCCGATTGAATTACAATTTTAATTTCAATTTCAAGTTCATTTCAAAAACCTAATTCCAAATAAAATCTCGAAGGAATCCCTAAGTAGTTTCATACGTAATCATTTCAGAGTAGGGGAGGAAAAAAAATGTGAAAAGTGTTAGCCGTCACTATCACAAGACTTGTCATTAGGAACACAAAAGATTTGGTTCATTTTATCTGAAAATTCTCCACATCAATAAAGGAAAGGAAAAGACAAACCATGGACACATATAAACCAATACCTCCTATACAATGACCATGGTGTCATCAAAACGAAAATAGAAGGCAACCCTTATTTAGAGTCGTTGGCATCCGAAAATGCCCAACCTCTTCTAGTTCTTGTAGTAATTGGAGGTACTATAAGCACACCATCATCATAACTATTATAAGGCACCAAGGAATGGAGATGATGGCCATAATCCAAGTTTGTCTCAGCTTCAGCATCTAAAGAAGTGTCTAATAGCACAATAAGAAACTTTTGCTTCTCCTAATCAGTATGGTAGCTCTTTCCCTTATTCCTGGCCTTCTTCACTAGAAACACTAGTTCCTTTCCTTTGGGATCAACCACCTCCCTTGAAAGGGTCCTATTTCTTAGGTGGTAAGTACTTTGCACAATTGTCTTCTTTTTATGGCCCATGGCCCTCCTTTTTCCCTTTGCAATATCAAGGGAAACCATGGTTTCCTGCTCAATTGCCTCCTCATGGAATTTGGACATGCTCAACCGACTAGACCTCCTAGCTAGCATGGTTTCCTTACCAGCTTTTTCCATCACTTCATAGTTTACAAAATGATAATTTTAAAATTATTTTGATTCAAAACCAACAAGAAGAATAACCCAATCCCAGTGATAACACTTAATTCCAGCAAGAAAAGTCCTATGTAGACCAGAGAACTAAATTTCATTCCAACTCGACTAGGATAAGAAAATTCTACTACCAAAAACCCCTCACACAAACTAGAGACCCAAAAGACAATGAGAATAATCACCAATCAGCCTGCATTAAATAGAGATTTTGAGCATGCAAAATTAATGATACAAAACAACTTGCGCGAGTGAGTTTGTAGCATATAATTTTTTCTTTGAATATGGACCGTTCATCTGAGAGCAATTAAGATTTCATCTAAGGTGGCCATGAGCATCATTTTTTGACTATTATGAACTTGTTTGTTGAAAGTAGTGATGCTATCAGAAATATTGACACGTTATTCCTTAATCCTAATTTAATCATACATGTCTTGACAATTTGGCATGTATCGCCAACTCAATCTGTGCTCTTTATTTATATCGGTGAAGTACATTAGGTCAGTTTGGAGAGAAACTTTCCTTGCACCCCATTTTTCTTCATCGCTGATCCTTCCCTAATCTTGAGGTGCTTATTAGTGATGAACTTACTCATGTAAGGACTTTCTACTCGTTGGATCATCTTGCTTGGAAAATTTCATCGACGGTCGTCCATTTCTTTCACTAATCCTTTTCTTGCTTTGCACGAGACCCCCTGGACACTACCACATTTCTCCTTTCATTTATGGTTATCACCTACCATTGATTTACTTCATCTACACTTCGCTCTATCAATGATAAAAAAAAAATTGTGATGGCCCTTATCCCTTGATTTAATGTCTTGACTCCTAGTCACATTTTTCCCTTCATCGCGCTCTTGCCAATTCACATCTTATCCCTAGGATCACATCAACAATGGGAAACACCGTGAAACATTTTATCTTAGACACATGTACCTACATAAAAAAAATGGCCCCAAAATATTTCCCATAAGATTATATCAAAATTAGCAAAAAGAAAAAACCCCTTTAGAAAGTATTGATCGCTTGTCGCTGATCTAGATCTTAGGTTAAGAAATAGATCCGTGATGAGCGATAATTCCTTCGTTCATCGTTGATCCTCCTCATATATAGTGCAAGAAATCAGTGATGAACAATTTACATTATTATAGGGTTCATCGCACATCACTAATGTGAAACCTTTTACAACATATCTGCGATCATATGGTGTAACAACATATCACTCATCGCTATTACAAATGTTCTTTTTAATGTACATCCATGATGAATGATAAGAACGAGAACCTCGCTCATTGCTATTACAAAGTTGAAGGATCATATGTCATTAGCAATGAGCGATATAGGTACAAGGGTCATCGGGACTTAAGTGAAAACTTTATGCACGTTCTTAGAAGTTGCTCTAAAAAGGGGGACTTCCCTAGAGGGACATGAGAATGGTAAGCTCACAAGTTTGGAATCATACGAAACAAAGGACATAATGAACAAAAGATTATTCCCCTAGCCTATAAAAAGGATGATTTAGACCCACCCAGGAGAGAAACTATTCAAAGGATGACAGTCACATGATGATGCAAATATGAGGATTTCCTCCTTTTTCCCCAATTGACAATAAAAACTTTACAACTAGCAACAAAATAGAACTTCAAGCAACAAAATAAAACCCTAAACCTCACATAAGAACCCTATAGCAGATGTGACAAAGATTTTTAGGTCAAAATTTCTAGGGTTTTCACATGAGCACACAAAAATTACAATTTTTTTTTAAAGTGCCATAAGAGGGGAGAGAGATAGAGGGAGTGACTGAGAGTGAAGACTTGAGAGAGGGAGATGGGGTACAAGGGAGAGACCTTAGAGAGAGAGAGAGGGATTGGGAGAGACATATAGGGTATAGGGTTTAGGGGTTAAGGATAGAGGGAGTGAGTGAGAGAGAGAGAGAGAGACCTGAGAGAGGGAGAGACTTGAAAGAGAGAGAGTAGAGGGTAGAGGGTTTAAGGGTTAAGGGTTTAGGGTTTAGGGTTAAGGGTAGAGGAGAGAGAGATAGAGTTAGTGAAAAGAGAGGGAGGGAGGGAGTGGGAAAGAGATAGAGGTAGAGGTTAAAGGTTAGATGGAGTAATTAGAAGAGACACTTTGAGAGAGGGAGAGAGGGGGTAGGAGGGAGAGAGAGAAGCTGAGGGGAGTAGAGGTTAAGGATAGAGGGTAGAGGGTTAAAGGTACCTAGAATTAGAGGGGAAAGAGATAGAGGTGACTCACGAGAGAGAGACCCTAAGAGAGGGAGAGGGAGTAGGAGGAGAGACTTGAGAGAGAGAGAGAGGGGAGAGAGGGAGAGAGAGAGAGAGTGGGAGAGAGATATAGGACCAAGTATATAGAATTAAATGGTGGGAGTGTAAAAGGGTTTAAAAAAGGTTTAAGGTTTAAGGGTTTGAGGTTTAAGGGTTAAGGGTTTAGTGTTTAGGGTTAAGGGTAGAAGAGGGAGAGATATAGAGTAGGTAAGGTGAGTGAGAGAGAGAGACTGAGAGGATAAAGAATTAGAGAGAGAGAAGGGTTAAAAGGGTTAAGGGTTAAGGGTAGAGGGGAAAAGAGAGATAGGGAGTGACTCACAGAGAGAGACTTGAGAGAGGAAGAAGAGGTAGGAAGGGATATACTTAGAGAGAGAGAGAGAGAGTGGGGAGAGAGAGATAGAGGGGACCTGCCGGGTTAATGGTAGAGGAGTAGAGGGTTTAGGGTTAGGGTTTGTTAAAGAGGGTAGAAGGAGAGATATAGAGGGAGTGAGTGAGAGAGAGAGACCTGAGAGAGGGAGAGCGGGTTAGGAGAGAGAGACTTGAGAGAGAGAGAGAGAGAGTAGAGGGTATAGGGTTTAAGGGTTTAGGGTTAAGGGTTTAGGGTTAAGGGTAGAGGTGAGAGAGATAGTAGTCAATGAAAGAGAGGGAGGGAGGGAGTGGGAGAGATATAGATGGTAGAGGGGAGAGAGAGAGAGGGAAAGAGATAATATTTAAATATTTTATATATTAGTAATATATATATACATTAACTAAAATATAGAAATAATATTTAAATATTATACATAATAATTTATAATATATTATTTATTGAATACATAATTCTATAAGAGATTATCATAAATTGTATATTATATATATTTTAAATTATAAACTATATTGTATATTCTAAACTAGATATATTAAAACAAACTATAAACTATTTATTGCATCTTTTAAATCATATATTATAAACTGTATAAAAAAATTTAAACACATATATAAAACATATCGGATATCTGATTCAAATCAGATATCTTATTTGAATTGGATATCTGATTTGAATCGAATATCTGATATCTTTGACACAAACTTTAATGCCTAGGGATTAGCCTTGGGCTTGCTTTTGATTTTGGTTCAGACATGCCAATCCTAAGAAGTCAACACAAAAAAATGTGTTTTATAGCTTACCTTACTTTTCTAGACTTCGCCATGGATGTGGCTGAAAACTTGTTTTTTACCCAAAATTGATGAAACGAAAAGGGTTTGTAAAGGAGATTCTCAATTTTCCACCAATATAAATTATGCTTTACTTTGAATTTAATAAATAATTATTATTCATTTTCTATTAGAATTATGACTAAATTCCTAATTGATAGGCTGATTGAAAAACATCTATAGCTTTCAAGTGGTATCACATTTTTTGAATCCAAAATATGTGTCACATTCTATGCTTCACATACTATAGGCTTGAAAAAAAAAGGAATTTCATGAATTTTTGACCAAGTTAAGGTGGTCAGACATACAAGCTTTTATATTTTTCAAAATTTGTAATAAAAAAATTCATAATTAATTATTTACTTGGAAAAAAAATACAAAAAAATATGCATCACATCCGAACATGAGTCCTCTACTTATATCTAAAATCTTATAAAAAAATATTATCATTTTATTGTGGTGAGGGTGGTCAAACAAACACCTATTTCTTATTTTTTTCCTAAAATTTAAGTACTACTACATTGAAATTTCAAATTCTTACCAAATAGATTTTTTTCTTAATAATAAACCTAGTAGTTTAGAAACTACATTCAATTTTCCACAGATTCTATTCTTACATAGTTTTGAAATAATATAGATAACTTATTCAAATTTTTATGTCAAGTTTCCTAACTCTGAATTTTTTGAATTTTCATTGCCACTTAAGGGCCTTTTTTTTTCCATGATGATCCTGCACATACCTGTAAGGCCTAAATCGGTCATGGAAGCATAAAAGAAAGAGGAGTTGCCTTTATAGGTGAAGGCATTGTTGAAGAAGCATGAGCAAATAGTGGTTGATGAGATTCCTAACACCTTGCCACCTATGAGGGACATAATCCATCATATTGATTTTATTCTAGGGGCTAGTTTGCCCAACAAAGCTACTTATAAGATGGCTCCATAGCAAAATGAGGAAATTAAGAGGCAAGTGCAAGAAATACTTGACAAGGGGTTGATTAGGGAAAGTTTGAGTCTTTGTGTGGT
Organism: Sequoia sempervirens; assembly: GCA_007258455.2. Classification (NCBI taxonomy): domain Eukaryota; kingdom Viridiplantae; phylum Streptophyta; class Pinopsida; order Cupressales; family Cupressaceae; genus Sequoia; species Sequoia sempervirens. The sequence goes on along the minus strand of VDFB02144670.1, from coordinate 22,708 downwards.
TCTCACAGTCCTAGCACCAAAGAAAGGAGGTGAGTGGAGGATGTGCACTGATTCTAGGTCCATCAACAAGATCACAATAAGGTATAGGGTGTGTGAAAGAAGTTGAGTCCACTTTTTGGCCATAAAGTGAAAGTGTTTTCCCTAATTTTTTAGAATTTTGTCACAATTGACCTTAAAATTTGAAGCACTTAGAGAATGAATCTTAAAAAAAGTCACAAATCATAAAATGTAGTACTTAGAGTCTAGTTTCCAAAAATGTAATTTATTTCAATACCCAGATGATAAAAAATAATTTTCAATAGGTGTTCCTAAAAACCACTATTTAAAAGTCACTTTTTTTTAGGTCATACCATGCATGTGTACGTCATACATATTTTGATCTAAATAATTATATTTTTCTAAATCCTATTGGGAAAAGATTCATAAATCACTGAAGCACGTTTTCAATATTTTTTTGTAATTTTTTATTGATTTTTTTTTTGTTAAATTTTATTGGCCATATTTGTTGTTTCGAAAAATCATCGTGTGCGTCATGCATAAGATGACCTAAAATTATCATTTTTTGAATTTTTTTTTTCAAATTGAAAAGAATTGTCTGAAGTACATTATGGTGTAATTTGTTTTACAAAAAAATATTTTTAAAAAAAGTTATTAAAATACTAAAAACCCTGATACTTCAAGTTTATGGACCAGTTTCATAAGAAATTAATTGAAAATTAGAAAAAATAATAAAATTGTAAATATATATATATATGGCATCTACACTGTCTCATCTATAATGGGTTTTAATTTTTTCAAAAAATTCTACAAAATAGGTCTTCAGACACATGTCAAAAGTCACTATTTTCCTGTGACATTGGCATGACCTTCAAGTTGCAAGACAAACTAGGTCCAAAGCTTAGGTTTGGGTCCCCAAGCCATTTTTCGAACTGAAAAACAAGCCAAAAACCCAATAAAAAAAATCATATTTTAAAAAATGCAAAGTTTCCAAAAATGGAAAGTTTTGAAAACTAGATCCCATTTTGAAATTTTTAAAAAAAAAAAAAATTCAAAAATAGAAAAATTTCAAAACGAGATCCATTTTGGAAAACTTTCCATTTTTCAAAATTCTTGTTTTTCAAAATCCCATTTTGAAAATTTTCCAAAAATAATTTTTTTAAAAAATGGGATCCCGTATAGAATTTAGGCTTAGGATCCCATTTATTAAATAATGGGATATTGTTTATTAAAAAGCAGGATCCCATTTTTTGCAAGCCAATTTCATTTTTTCCCTAAGGCAAAAACTTCCATGTTCTGTGGACTCATCTTCTTGCATTTACCCTATAGATTCCATATTCAAAGGAGTGAAGACCTAATGGATTGTTTTGGTGGTGCATGCTATTTCTTGAAGATTGATCTCAAGAGTGGCTATCATCAAATCAAAATCAAACCTGGTGATGATTGGAAAACAACCTTCAAGACAAATGAAGGGTTGTATGAATGGATGGTAATGTCTTTTGGTTTGTCAAATTCCCCTAGTACTTTCATGCGTTTGATGAATGAGGTCCTTAAGCCATTCATTGGTAAATTTTTGGTAGTGTATCTTGATGATATTCTTGCTTTTAGCAAAACTAAAGAAGAGCATTTTCTTCATTTAGATTTGATTTTGAGAAGGTTGCATGAGGAAAAGCTAATGATAAACTTGAAGAAGTGCGAGTTTTTGAAAATAGAGTTGGTTTACCTTGGCTTTGTGGTCACCAATGGCACTTTGAAGATGAGTCCAGACAAGGTTTAAGTAGGCTATTCTAAGCTGGCCTACACCTAAATCAGTGGCTGAGGTAAGTATTTTCCATGGTTTGGCTAGTTTTTACAGGAAATTCATAAGAGGTTTCATTCATGTGTGTGCTCCTATGATTGATACAATAAAGGGTGATAAAAGAAAGAGGTTTGTTTGGTCTAATGAGGTTGATAGGAGTTTTGAGTATTTGAAAAAGAAATTTGTTGAGCAGCCCATATTGACATTTCCTAGCTTTGATAAGGTTTTTACCATTAATTTTGATGCAAGTGGTCATGCTATAGGTGTTGTCCTAAGTTGAGAAAATAGAACTATTGTCTTTTCCAGTGATAAATTGAATGAAGCTAAGAAAAATTATTCTTCATATGATCTTGAAATGTATGCAATGGTGCAAGCATTAAAGAAATGGAGACATTATTTACTTCCAAAGAAGTTTGTAGTGTACACTGACAATCATGCTCTCCAATTTTTGAATAGCCAAGATGAACTCAGTAGTAGGCATGTGAAATGGGTTGAATTTTTACAAGGCTTTACTTTCACCATTAAGCATAAAAAGGGGAAATCTAACAAAGTGGCAGATGCATTGAGTAGAAGAGCTCTTATGCTGCAGGAAATTCAATTGAAGAGCATAGGAGTGGATTCTTTCAAAGGTATGTACATTGATGATATAGATTTTAAAGATATTTATGCAAGTTGTAGGAAGCCTTGTAGCAGCAATAATGAAAGGTGGCTTGATTTTCTTATCCAAGATGATCTATTTTTCAAAGGGGCACATATATGCATTCCTAAATGTTTAATGAGGGATAATTTAATTAAATAAAATAATAGTGGTAGCCTTGCAAGTCACTTTGGTTTGGATAAGACCTTGGAGCAGTTGAAGAGGCACTACTATTGGCCAAAAATGCAAACTAATGTGAGAAAATTTGTGGATAAGTGTACTATTTGTCAAAGGGCTAAAGGATCTAGCACTAATGTAGGGTTATTTCAACCTCTTCCAATTCCTAATAGACCTTAGGAATCAATAAGCATGGATTTTGTGATGGGGTTGCCTAGAACTCCAAGAGGTTTTGGTTCGGTGTATGTTGTTGTGGATAGGTTTTCAAAAATGGAACACTTTATACCCTGTAAGAGCACTAATGATGCTTCATACATTGTAGGAATCTTGTTCAAATAGGTGGTAAGAATCTATGGTTTACCTCTTAGCATTGTATCTGATAGGGATAGCAAATTTCATGGTCACTTTTGGAGGACCCTATGGAATAAACTTGGCACAAATTTGAGTTTCAATTTTTCCTATCACCCTCAAACTGATGGGAAAGCCAAAGTGTTGAATAGAAGCCAAGTGAAAAACTTCTAAGATGTCTGACAAAGGATCATGCAACAAAATGGTATCTAGTTTTTCCTCAAGTTGAGTTTGCATACAATGATTCAGTGAATAAAAGTGATGGCAAAAGTCCTTTTGAAATTGTTTGTGGTATGCAACCCTAGGGTGTGTTTGAATTGAGAGATGTTAGTGGGATGGAAAGGAGGAGTGTTGAAGGTGAACAATTTATTGTGGCAATGCAAGAATTCCACCAACAAGTTAAGGATAATCTTCAAAAGAATGTTGAGAAATACAAACACACTACTGATCAAAAGAGGAGAGAGGTTCATTTTAAGGTTGGAGACTTTGTTTTGGCTCATTTGAGGAAGAAAATATTTCCTTAGGAAACACTCTAAACTGCAAATGAAGAAGATAGGGCCATGCAAAGTGGTGCACAAGTTTGGGGAGAATGCACATGAAATTGAACTTCCTCCTGGAGTTGTCATTTTTCCTATTTTTATTGTTTCTGATCTTTACCCTTATAAAGGGGGTGTTGTAGGTATTAATGTAGGTTCATCAATGCAAGATGAAGATTGGATCAGAGATATTCCATGAAGCCAACCCTTGGAGTTGGAATGCATTTTGGACAAGAAGGAGCTTAAGAAGACAAGGAGTAAGGTCTACTATCAATGCTTGGTCAAATGGTGAGGTCTTGCTATGGAGGATGCAACTTGGATGACTGAGGATGATATTATCAAACATGGTTGTACAATTGCAGGTCTATCTTCAAGTGGAGCTTGAGTTTTTTCTTTGCCCGGGGGAGTATGGTGCAGGGGCACCCAAGTTTTCATGCCTCCAAGAGGTGTCAAAAGTTAATGTTTTGTTTTGTTTGAGTTATTTTCATGTAATAAGCTCTTCAAGTACCATGTCATGTCTGTTTGGGTCGGTTTGAGTCATTAGGGGGTGAGTTAGTATGTAGATGCAAAATGTTGTCAAGTTGCAAAAATGTTGTCAAAGTAACTTTTACACTTTTTGTCATAGCAGGGTTCTAATGATGTTTAGTTGTGTTTGTAATTTGAAAATTAGTTGGGAGAAATTGGGAAATGGTTGAATTTTTTTAAAAAGACATTGTGTGGTTGAAACCAAGGTTGGATGTTGATATCTTAAAGTGAAGCAATAAGAATATCTCTATTTTCTACAAATTTGGGTGTTACATTGTTGTTCTTTGATGTAGTATGGATCTGTACAAACCCCACACTAACTCCAAATCAATTGTGATTGGTAAATTTGTGAATCTAGTTTCTATTGGCATTGGTTTCATGTAATTTCATCAAGTTTCAAGCAAGTTGTGACCATTTTACTTCAGACTGGTTGAAACCCTAGTTAGGGTTGCCAATGAATAGATAAAATGCAATAAATTCCATTCCACCTAGTGAAAACTCTTAAAACTTGGTGTAATGGAAGAATTAGGTGTGTTCCTTGATTTCACAAACTTGCATTTATGCAGGGAATGGTGTTTAGCATGTGCGAGATTACTACCCTAGCCTAATATCTTCATGTATTAGGCTTCAGATCTTTGTTGAAAAGGCTTGGAAGATTGATATAATTGATGGAAGAAGATTGAGTAGATCTTGTATGACATGTTTGAAGCACTGGAGAGGAGATATAGAGCTTGGAGCTCAAAAACCTTGTTGCTACCAAGCCTATTCAAGCAATTAGGCCTAGTTACAAAAGAGGACAATCAAATTTTGATGCATTCTGTACAAAGTACCTTACCCTTCTTTTGAGATATGTTGAATAAAGTCCAAATGGGTATCTATAACTATATTTACATTTTTGATGCCACTCCTTCCCTAAAAGTTATGATTGAAAAACTAGTTTTGAAAGACTACTAGGAGAATGAAGACTTGTGAAGAAAAAATCACCATTGAATGTTTGAGAGATTGAAATATTGGTTGATTGAGGTTTTTTTGAAGTTTTCCACCCCTACTTTGTATCAGCTTCATAGTAATTCATATATTTTATCTCTTATTTGGGGGGATATTTATTGTATCCATGAAGGAATTTTTCTTCAGGGGTCTACTTGAGTTCTCATTCCTTCACATTTTTACATATCCTTTTTGAAAGAGGACTTTTTCTCATGATGCTATCTATTTTTCTCTGGTTGTGAAATATTTTTTATTTGTATAGAGGAATCTTGTCAAGCATAGTTGTCAAGAATTATTTTTTATTTTCATGCACTCATAATTAGAGGTTTTATATTCTCCATATGTTGCACTTAAGGTCAATGTTAGAGTAAAAATATAATTACCTAATTAATTATTAGGTCCCCTTTACACTAGAAAACTTAGTCTTACTTTGGTCATGTGCTTTTTTGTGTTAATTCATAGGATTAGGACACATGTAATGATCTATTAATCATCACCTAGGGTTTCACTTATGGGTTTCTATCCTTTATTTAGGTTAATGCATTTTAAATTATATTATTACTCATGTTTTTCTGCATCAATAAAACTCATAGGATTTTATAGAAAATTCATTTATTTTTCTTTATTTTCATGATAGGCGTTTGGTTGCAATCAATTTCTTAGAGATGTAGGGCTGATGAATAAAATCCAAAACATTAGATGTTTATAAGGTTTCCATTCATATTATTATTTCTTGTGCGATTATTTTCTACTTTTTTGTTATCATTTATAAAACCTATCATGGAATCATAATTGAACATACTCTTTTAATTTTCCTCATGCACCATGATTTCATCCATTTTGTTGTTCTTATTATTTTCCAACAAATCTTATTTCTATAGCTAGGGTTCACAATCCTAATATTTGACATAATAATAAAGCTAACTTCCAAGGCTTCTACGTTTCTTGAGAAAGGAGTTGGATATTTAATTGTAGTAATAAATTTTCTTAAGTTCACACCCTTTTCCTCTAATTACTCTATTTTGACTTGAATTTCAAGCTAGAAGTCAAAATTTCATGAATGCAATTATTCAATTATTTTTTATTGAATCAACTCAACTACACAAAAATACAAACCAAATAGTCCCATGCCATTAATTTTATTTTTGGATATCATTTGTATGGTCAATGATATATACATGTGATGTTACATTGAACCATAACATCAAGTGTAGTTTTAAAGATTAAATTTGAACATCTCAAATAATATTTAAGAGAAGTTTTGGATTTAGTTGTATATTTTATCACATTTGTTCCTTTCTTTTTTCCTTCTACAATATTTTAATCATTGTGTATATCAATCATATCCTTTGGTTTTTATTAATTAGTCATTTACTTTATTCTTTTATTCTATATTTTTACTATAATTTTAACAAAATTTATGCCAATATCTTACATCTCCAATATTCCTATTATTATTATAATTATTTTATAATGTTCTAATTATTTTTATAATTCTAAACAAATAAATATCATCACACCTTCCTCCCTAAATGTGCATATAAGAATATTAGCTAAAGGTTTATTCATGTCCTCATTAAGGACATGGATTCAAATTTCAAGTTAGGGAAGTGGGAGAGGCTTATAGAAGATTGGTGAGACTAGCTTAGGTTGTAGTAGGGGGAATGAAAGAGCTAGATGAGAATAAATGATTGGGGATTTTACAAATTATTTGGGAAAGGAGATTTTGAACCTAGATTATGGGCGTTGTGTTTATGAATCTGGGAACCAACAAAAGATATGGATGGTCCATTGTGTATATGCATAAGTTTTTCCATGTCAAAGCTTCTCTTGGATCTAAATCAATTCTTTGACAAAAAAAATATTTTTAATGTTGCATAATTATTGAGTTGCACATCATTGCTCTCCATGGTTGTGTAAGCCTACTTGATTCATATTGACATCAAAGGCATTGAGAACTAGGCACAAGATTTTTTAACATCAATTAAAGTTAAAATTAGCATACTTGTTTATTACTTTGATTAGGAGTTTGGTAAATATTTGGTTTAGATTCCTCATCCTCTCAAGAGAGAGAAATGTAAGAAATGTGAATGTGTTTTGGGGCTATAGGAGGGCCAATGTAATTCCTCCCCCCCCCCCCTTACATATGAAAATTTTATGATAAAATGATTGGTTCAAGGAGAGCCAATATAATTTTCTATCCCTTTTGGATACTTTATCTTTTGTTGGATTGGTCAAATAAGGGTGCAAAAGAGTACTTTAACTTTATGGGTTATATGGGGATGATCTCAAGCTAGTGTCTAAAATTAATATATTATAATATAATTCCTATGTTTTGGTTTTCTATTTTCTTGTTGAAAAGTAAGTTTAAAGTTCTTGGAGCATGAGGGATTTTTGATGTATCATTGTTTGAATTCATTTGCATGTGAGGGTAGTTTGTAAATAGTTATGAAAAGTAATACTCTATACATTTTATATGAACTCAATAAACTATCTAATTACTAGAATTCAAATTTTCATTTCTCCCTTTATAGAGTTCTTGGATGACTTACCTAAATATAATAACAAAAAAAGAAAAATTTTAGAATACTATTTTTCCCATATTCTCATTATCTATTTTATTGTTATTATTGAGAATAATTTTATAATGTTTGTTATATTATGGATGTTAATATCTCTATTTATTTATAATTTAATATTACAATTTACTACTTAATATTGATAAAATTAAATAATACTTAAATTTACAAATTATTTATATGAAAATTTTATTCATAATATACTTTCTTTTCTTACTTGTATTGTATTATAGTCTTAAATATTATAATATTTAATACCAATCACAACATTCAAAACTCAATCATATGTTCTAATTTTTAATTTGATTTTTATTTATTGCTTATTGAGTCCCCTTCATTGTTCTCATGGTCAGCACCTCCCCTCTCATCTCTTTCTTTTTAAAGACCAAATTTCATAATTTAATTTAATTTGTATTTTCTACCTCATCCTATTATACCAATGTGTGATCCCAAATATCCTTTGAATGTTTAAGATGAACATTTAATTGAATCCAATAAAAATCCTAAACATCTTCAGGATTTATAATAATTTATACGAAAAGTATATCTAGAAACATTACTCTTTGAATGATTTATAATAATTTATGTGGTGTTATTAGTTCAATAAAAAAGGTAACAATATTTTCAATACTGGTATGATTTATAATCATTTATGTGATGTTATTGGTTGTTCCCTAAAAAATAGATACTGCCAGGGAACTATAGGCACCACCAAAATTTAACTAGTTATTAATAACTCTCATTTTAACCAATGAGAACTTGAGTAATTTTTCTATTTGAATTTTTTCAATCTATTATGAATGTTTAAGATGAACATTTAATTGAATCCAATAAAAATCCTAAACATCTTCAGGATTTATAATAATTTATACAAAAAGTATATCTAGAAACATTACTCTTTGAATGATTTATAATAATTTATGTGGTGTTATTAGTTCGATAAAAAAGGTAACAATATTTTCAATACTGGTATGATTTATAATCAATTATGTGATGTTATTGGTTGTTCCCTAAAAAATAGATACTGCCAAGGAACTATAGGCACCACCAAAATTTAACTAGTTATTAATAACTCTCATTTTAACCAATGAGAACTTGAGTAATTTTTCTATTTGAATTTTTTCAATCTATTATCAAGTATAGATGCAAATTATATAACAAAATATATTTCAAAAATCCATTCTCTTAAATCTAATTGGTACAAAATTTTCACGTCAACAATCTCATTTTCTTTAAAATAAAATACAACACAATAGATCATAAGGAAAGTATGGTTGAACTTCATGCCATTTTTATTTATTTATTTATTTTATTCTATTTTCTCTTTTTAACTACATTATATATAATATACTCGTTAGATATAATAGATATATTTATAAAAATTCTTCACAAGTTAATTTATAGGATTAACCATAAAGTCAATATATTTAATTCAACATTCTTTTTAGTAATACATTATGTGACTTTTTTTTAATACTAAATATAAATATATGTTTATTTATTATATTTTCCATTCTATTAAATTCAAATATTTAAAATAATCTAATAACAAATTCAAATAAATAATATATATAATACATATGTAACATATATAATATCTAATATATAATTTTAACATCATTATAATATATATATATGTAACATTTATACCATCTAAAATATAATTTAATATATTAAATAATAATATTATAATTTTATATTTTATTTAATTGAATTTTTATTTTGTAACATAATATTTTAATTTTGCAGCATAATATGGATGGTCCCTTCCAGCATAGACGGTCCCTTCAAGCATCAGGGTGTGAGGCAATAAGTTTTTAAACTAATATATTTAAAACTAGTTTATTTATCATATAAATTAAATAATTTATATGACATTATTTATAAAGATAAGATATACAAAGAATATATTAAATTATTACCTCGAATTTAAGAAGTTTCTAAAACTTAGAAAATTGAGTGTGGAAGAACTTTCCTAAATTTACAAGTTTCTATTTTAATATCTAAATTAATGTATTTATAGTTATATAATAAATCTTACCTCTAATTATAACCCTAACCTTAATTATAACCTTGACATGAAACCTAACCCTAATTCTAATTCTATCTCTAATTGTAAAGTAAACCTTAATCTAAACTATAACCCTAACCCTAATTTTATATCTAATTATATCCCTAACTCTAATCCTAATAATAGCCTCAATTATAATTCTATCTCTAATCATAAAGTAAACCTTAATTTGAACTATAACCCTAACCCTAATTTTATATCTAATTATAACCTTAAACTTAATCCTAATAATAACTTTAACATGAAACCTAACCCTAATTCTTATTGTTAAATCATGCTATCTAAATTGTTTTAATATTAATTTTAATTTGTAAATTTTGGACTCACTTTCTTATGACTTGTAAACCTGGTTATGCCTGAGCTCTTTAGTTATTCTATGAGAATTTTTTTAATTCATTTCAATCTGTTAAATCATGCTATCTATTTTTTCATTGTATTTTTTTGGTGAATCTTTCATAAGATTATAGGCCCCTTGAAGACTACATGGGGTAAGCATGGTTCAAATTGGGTTATTCTTGAATCTATGCAAATATTTTAGGAGATTTTTTAATTTGTTTCAATTTATAAATCATGTGAGTGTTTTGTTACTTTAATTTTAATTTTAATTTTAAGTTTTGAATTTTCTTTGAAAATATTTGATAAGGTTATGTTGAATCATTATCCATAATCAAGAAAACATTATCTTTGATGTTATGCATAAAATTATCATCACACAACCCATATAAATTGTAGTTATAATTAGAAGGTTTTCTTATCATTTTGTACAAGAGGTTGCCCTTTTTGTAAGAGAAATTGCCTAATTCTACCCTATGGATGAAAACCAATGGGGTGATTTCAATCAAAGGTAAGAAATTTATTTTTGTCTCCAATTATAAAAAATTGACATGGATTTATAAGTTTTCCCCCTAATTTTAAATAATATTAGAGGGATAAAACTTGTACTTACCATTATAATTTCCCTCGCATGTCTATTATAGTCTTCTCAAACAATTTTAAATTTATTAAACACAACTAACAACTAATTAAAACTTAACTATTCTATAACTTTTTGGCACGACTGCCTTGCAGCTCTTGTTAAAAAAGCACCGACAGTAGAAAGGTAACAAATGTGTCTACTATTCATATTAGCTTTGAAATCAAAGACAATAACCATTGCCACAATCAGAATGCTGCGGGAAAATAATTAATTTCCCGTATCAAATTTATTATAAAACTTCCTAAACATGCAGCATAATATATGATTGGCCATGAAATGCCAAATTATTTACTACACACAATACAGAATTATCAATAACTTGCATGGTTTGACAGGATAGGTCGATGAGCGAGGAATTGGTTTTAAGGTTCGGGCATTTTAACAGAAGCCAATCTGGAAAGTTGAATCATGTCATTAACGAACCTGTTCAAGTTGAGAAAGGAAGAACCTCCCTGCGCCACCGCTTTAAATGCACCCTCCTTCAACTCCATTCCTCTTTTTCTCAGCTCCTGCGCGTGCGGGCCCTTCATCAATCTCCTCACGCCTTCAGCTACCTCCTCCCTTTTAACAACCAAATTTTCATCAACGTCCACGCCCTCAAAGGCCATGCCAATCTTCCAGACATCCTTGCAGAAGCGGCAGTCCAGAAACTGATCGGCGAAAAAGGGCCATCCAAGCATTGGAACTCCCATGCTTATGCTCTCCAAACAGGAATTCCACCCGCTGTGGGTGAGAAACCCTCCCACGGAAGGGTGGGACAGAACTTTCAACTGCGGCGCCCATTTTACAATCAGTCCCCGATCATTTGTCCGCTCTTTAAAACCCTCCGGCAGAGTTGCAGGCATGCCTCCCGCAATATCCATACGCAGAACCCACAGAAAGGGGTGCTGGCTCTTCTCCAACCCCTCTGCCAACTCCTCCAGTTGCTCGTTCGATTTGACGGCGATGCTGCCGAAGGAAACGTATATCACAGAAGCTGGCTTCTGCACGTCCAGCCATTTTAGACAGCTCTCGTCCTGGTCCAACAGACTCGCTTGCTGGTTCAAATCTTTTCCTTGCAGGATATTGGGAAGAAATACAGGCCCTACTGCCAAAGCAGGGCATCCATTGCTGGACAATGCGCTGACAGTCTCCGGGGGATCCACCTCATCGAACGTGTTGACCAGCACATAGTCTGCCTTACTTTGAATATGGGACTCACGAAGAGACCACTGGAAGAGAACATCGGATGTGTCGGTAGGACGATAGAAGGAAAGCAGATCGCTCGGCAACAGAGGCGGAAGATTACCAGGCAAACAAGTGATTACTTTGCCTTCTCTCTTCGATTCTTCCACTGCAATTATAAGCTTTCAGTTATTACAAACATTTTGAACAATCAAAACAGAATTGAGGACAACTAGTGTAGCATCTGTACCTTTGACAGGAATATGTCCGCGGGAGAGGAGAAGGTTGGTGTTGCACTGAGCAATAGAAGAGGCGGCGCACATTGTCCAGAAGACGACTCGGGGCACTCCTAGCTTCTTGGCCACTTCGTGAGTGCAAGACATGAAATTTTCTGCTATAATGCAGGTGACGGGAGGAGTTCCCTCCGGTAAGCCGCACCGCAAATGATGCTCCAAGACGGAGCCAAGTTTTTCTATTGCGATTACGTACTCGGCAAGATTGGCGAGGCGACCATGATCTGGCGGCAACCCATCTGGAATGGTGAGAAACTTAAATGTCGAAGTGGAGGTTCTGTCATCAGCAGTTCGTGACATGCTATTGTGACTCCACTCCGTATTGACGAATGTGATGAAAACCCCTCTTGAAGAGAGCAGGTGGGCCAAATTGATAAGAGGATTGATACTGCCTTGCGCAGGAAAAGGCACCATTATTGCGTGCAGGCTACTCATCTTCATTCCTTTCGACTCCTTGTGGCAGCTGATTTGGAGTTTCTTGAGCCCGGCCTTCTTATACTTAACGACGACTTTACTACACTTCTATTTAAGTGAGCAATATAAAGCAAGATATCTTCTCGGAGCAGAGAAGCTGGTTAGCCATTAATGGCAACTACCAGTTTAAGTTTTAAAAGGTCTATTCTGTCTGTCAAACAACTTTTTGGTTTGCAATACGTACTCATCGGTGATAGCACATTCAGTAGTGTACGGTGGTGTACAGTGATTGATAGGGCCGGGCTTAAACGTCACACTAAGCTTTGACTGCTTAGTGTGGACGTGCCGTGGGCCCCATCTTAACCGGTCATTCCACTATCCCATGTCGTTTAACTTTTGCCGATAGGCCTCTCCCGTTGCCGTTTTTATTTTTGTTTTTTCCGTTCCCGTTGGCGACCGCCGTTTCTGCCGTTACCGTTCGCCGTTTCCGGTTGTCAAGGTTGCCGTTCGCGGAAGCAGGGCTTTGACGGGCCGCAGCACGTGAACTGTTACGCAGGTTTTCCTTAAAGAAATGTGATCTCATGGAATGCCATGATTGCAGGATATACGCAAAATGGATTTGTTTGAAAGGCTTTGCCAGACTCCGAAACCTTTTCCAGCAGCCTCCTTGCCTGTGCGAAAATGGGACGTTTGGAACAGGGTACGGACATCCGTCGAAGGGTAAACGACAGAAGGTTTTGGCTGAGGGGTTTTGTTAGATGATGTAGTTGCAACTATCCTGGTAGACATGTATTAAAAATGTGGAAGGATAGACAAGGCCCGTGAACGGTTTAACAGAATACCTCTAAGAAATGTGGTCTCATGGATTGCCATGATTGCATATGCAGAAGCATAGAGAAGGCATGTGAATTGTTAAACAGAATGCCTCGAAGAAACGTGTTCTCATGGAATGTCATGATTGCAAGATATTCACGACACAGATTGCAACTCCCCTGGTAGACATGTATGTAAAATGTGGAAGAACAGACAAGGCACAATATTTGAGGGATATTCACAAAACAGATTTCAACAATTCAGACATATGGAATTCAGGAGCACCAGTAGGCAGTATTGGAAACTTATTGCTTTGTTTTCAGTTATCCTCATATTTAGCAGTGAGCATTCAGTTCATGCAAATGATAACTGCTGTAGTTCAATATACCAGTTTGGGGACTCATTAGCTGATACAGGGAACCTAATTATGTCTGGTCATGGTGTATTAAATACAATCACAGAGCTTCCTTATGGAGAGACCTATTTTAACAAGTCCACAAGCCGTTGCTCTAATGGAAGACTTATTATTGATTTTATTGGTATGTTTCCAATGTTCATATCATTCCCTTGAGTGAATTTATTCATGGTTTTGTTTTTGCAGCCAAGGTTTTGTTAGATTTTTCAGCTAAGTGTTTTGCTAAGTTACAGGTAGACATGAATATGGAACAAAGCTTTCTCTCAACCAGGGGATATGGCGTTCTATTTTACTGAAGTTATAATGGTATTTCTATGATTTTGATATTGGTGTATTGTTTTGTATGGTTAGCCAAGGCATATGGACTGTCATTTTTGCCTCCATATTTAAGCAAACTTGCAGACTACGGCTCTGGTGTGAATTTTGCCATTGCTAGCGCCACAGCTGTGGATGCCTCATTTTTTGAAGAGAGGCAAACATCCATCTTCACAAATTTCAGCCTAAACACTCAGATCCAATGGTTCAAGGATTTTAAGGAGATGTACTGTTCTAGCACAGAAGGTTGGTGGGTTTTTTAGAGTATTGTTGTTGTGAATACATGGATGTAATTACTACTAATATGATATAACATTGTTAGTTTATAATCAATGTTTTGACTGTGCTGGTTGTGCTAGACTGTTAGGAGCATTTTGAAAATTCATTATTTGTCCTTGGAGAGATTGGTGGAAATGATATAAATTACCCTTTCCTAGGGATGTTCATAGAGAAGGTCAAAGTTCTTGTACCTTTCATCATCAAAGCTATTAAAACAGCCCTTGAGGTTGGTTAGATTTCTTTTATTGTTCTTAAAGCTAATTTTTTGAATTTCTATTGACTATGACATTTGATTTACTTGCATAACTTATGTAAATCTATCATGTCTTTGATGTTTGTTAGACAGTGGTTCAAGAAAATGTGAAGTTACCTGTATGGCCTAAGTAAATTTATTTTATTTTATGTTTGATGTTTCTTAGGCATTGATTGAACAAAATGCAAAGAAGTTCTTGGTTCCAGGAAATTTGCCTATTGGATGTTCACCTTCCTACTTATCACTAGGCTCAATTAATTCTTCATCAGACTTTGATGATATTGGGTGTCTAATCAAATTTAACAAATTTTCTCAAGATAATAACCATCTTTTGAGAATTATGTTACAAGATGTGCAGAAAGATCATCCAAATGCTTCAATTGTATATGCAGATTATTATATACTTCTTTTGCTTATCAAAAAATATATATATTGAATACCTGACTTACAAAAATATAGAATCTAACAAACTCAGAGATGCATCCAAGAAATGAACTAAAACTAATTTGATTGTAAATCTGAAACCTTTGATTACATGAATACATACCCTCCTAACCCACTAAGTATGATTCCTGAATTTGTTTTAGAATCGTCCATAATTACATATATACTTACAGTCATACTACAGTACATGAACTCTTCATATTATTTTAAAACTGGGCACAACTAAATAAATGTTTGATTGAAAATCAATGAAATCCCAAATTTGTTTAAAAGCTAGCATAATTTATAGAGATTTGCAATCACCATAATATATGAAATCTGGAATTTGTTTTAAATTGTGCATAATTAAATGGATATTTACAGTCATAATCCAGTGCAGGAATTTATGAATTTGTTTTAAGTTGTGCATAATTACATAGATATTTATTATTTATAGGCATAGAGTCCTAAATATATTCGGGTATTTTGTTATGAATAGATTTATTTTAGAGTTACGTATAATTTAATAGTTAATTGAAGTTTTTTTTAAAATTTATTTTAAAATTTTGCCTAATTATATAGATTTTTAGTCATATTAATTTATTTTGTTCTAAGTTAATTTTAAAGCTATGGGCAATAGTCATAACCTAGTATGTGAATTTGATTCTAAAATTATATATGGAGTCCTAACCAATTTAGTAAAACTCAGAATTTATATTTAAATTATTAATGATTGGAAGTGTTCCATGGCGATGCATCCCTTGGGTCCTCGTGGCTTCCCAAATGTCTCAATTATAGGATTTCCCATGTTCTTAGGATTGGACTGCCTACACATTTGGTGCATAAAAAAATAATGAAACACATCTATCAAAAAAATTGCTTAGAGACCCAAAATAACTGAAATGGGGAAGATTGTCATTTTCATATCAGGACATTATATTTAATTTTTGAAATTTTAAATACATTAATTTGTTAAATTTATTTACTAGTCATCGCTTGCCATCTTCAAATTCTAGCAATTTTTTTGCCATGCCCAAAACCTCGTCCCCTGTGTTTATTTGTCCCCAAAATTTCTAGAAACACTGGTAATTAAATATAGAAATATGTAGCCGTGGATATTTGCATTCATGATCTAACATGTGAAATCCTGAATTTATTTTATGTTTATGGCCAATTGCAAAAAAAAATGTAATTATAACCTAGTGCATGAAATTCTGAACTAATTTGAAGATTAAGGATTATACTGACATTTGTAGGCATAACCTAGCAACCAAAAACCTCCATTTGTTTTGAAGCTATGTACGATCGCCTAGATAATTGCAGTCATACCTTGTACATGGAACCTAAGATGCATTTTGAAGTCATGCACAATTACATATGCATTTGCAGTCATAACCTTGTATGTGAAATCTTGTGATTATTTTAAAATCATACACAAAAATGTCAATATTTGCAATCATAACTTAGTGCTGGAGTTCCTTAAATTGTTTCAAAATTATGCACAATCACGTGGATATTTGCAATTGTCACGTATTAACTGAAATTCTCTTTGTTTTTAAGCTTTAAGTTGATGGGTCTATATAAATACTTGTCAAGGAAAGACTAAATGGTGCTAGTACTAACAGTTGCAACAATTCTGGTGTAACAATGGCTGGTGGGTATTTCCATGTTGTGGGTGTTTCCCAAGAAAGAGCAGGGAGATACCAAGGTCATGCAACTATCTATGTGGTGGTGGCATCCATAATCGTTGTTGTTGGGGGCTCCATATTTTTCTATGATATTGGTATATCTGATAAGTACAAGATCTGTTTACAAGATAGTATTTTTTGGTACAATAACATGAATTTGAGCCATTATATCTGTTTATATATGTTTTTTTCAGTCTTCTTCAAGGCTTGGACAAACACTTAAACTATCTCAGAATTGAGTCAAATCTTTTCTATACATACATGAACTATATAGTGATGAGCTTTTTAATCATGGATTGTCATGATTGCATATGCAGGAGCATAGACAAGGCACGTGAATTGTTCTCATGGAATGTCATGATTACAGGATATTCAAAAAATAGATTGCAACTCATCTGGTAGACATGTATGTAAAATGTGGAAGAACAGACAAGGCACATGGACTATGACAACATGCCTCTAAGAAATGTGGTCACATGGACTACAATGGTTGCAAGATTGTAGGATATGCACAAAATGGATTTGTTGAAAAGGCTTTAGAAACTTTTAATAAAATGCAATGCAGGTGTAAAGCCAAATTCCACAGCCTTTTCTAGCATCCTCCTTGCCTATGCCAAAATGGGAGCTTTGGAATATGGCATGGACATCCATCAAAGCATAATGGAAAGAGGACTTTTGTTAGATATTATAGTTAGAAATGATGTGGTAGACATGTATACAAAATGTGGAATAATAGACAAAGCGCGTGAACTGTTGGACAGAATGCCTCAAAGAGATAAAGGATAAAGGAGCTTTGTCAGATGTAATAGGAAATATACATATACATATTTTTAACCTTGTACTTTAGTTATTGTGAAACATAGAGAGATACTATTAAAATAAATTTCCAAAGAGAGAAATTCTAATGTAAATTCTAATCATCATGTCCTATTCTCCATATTAAATATTTAGATATCAAAATTAGAGTTTTACATATACTTTCAAGACATGTATGTACACATGCAGCCAACTTTACATTCAACACTCTTATTTTGAAAATCATGTGTGCTCATTCATACATAACAAGGGGTTGCATATAGTCAGGGATTTATCATGAAAGCTTAGACTAATCCTTGGCCCATTTAAGAATTTTGCATAGAGAACACAATATGGTAGCTTGTTGGAAATAACAGAAGTAGGTTAGACATAAAAAAAGAACTAAGAAATTGTAGGTAAAGATCCCAAGGATTTCAAATGTCAATGTGGGCAATGATTGTAAAATTCAGAACTAGATTTATATGAAAATTAAACTTTAGTAATGTATCATATTTAACTATTTTTCTTTCATATGAATATAAATTTTGACTTATGGATAATATTAGATATGTTCAAAATAAATTAAAGGCTTCTAGAAGCCCTAGTTGGTCATTCATATTAGACATGTTCCTGTGAATGGATTTGAATTGATACATAGTTGTTTCTTTAATGCATTTGATATAACTTAACTCTAGTACATCATAAATAAAATAATTTTACTCATAGATCATGATTCACCATAACAGTTTTTTGTATCCCCTAGTTCAACTAATCGGAAATTGACAAACATTTTAGTTATGTTTGTAACATTCAAAATAAAATTATGGCATTCCTAAGTCTTAAAAATGCTTCTAGTACACAACTAAACTTGAGCATGATGACACTATCCTATTTGTTCTCAATAAAATCATGTGTGCTTACAATAGTATCATGCATGCTTCCAAACTCTGTGTTGTCAACCATGTCAAGATTACGTTCATTGTACTGGGTATGATCCTTGTCTTGTTCATTTTCCCTATCAAGATCATCAAACCAATTTCAACGCTTAATATTTCATGGAATTTGTGGAAACTTACGTGTTCTACTGGAGATACTCGGCCTTCTCCTCACATTCATGCACTCAATCAAGTCTTTTTGTCAGCGAAGAGTGTGACCAAATCCATCTTGTACAGGGCGAAATGGATGCACACTTGGATGGTCTAATCCGAGCTGTGATAAGACATGTCTACTTTTGACCTTGTTTGATAAGTCCTTTAAAATCTTCTCAATGAAAGTAATTGTTGCCAAATCAGATGTGTGAGTCAAAATTCCTTGAAACGTGTCTGTTAGTTGCAACTTATTTTCTATCGTTGCATCTCCATCTCTATTGTAAATAGTCTATAAACAAAAATAGAAATATTTTAAAAATTACTAATCAAACTAACATGAATTGGAATGAGAAAAATGTGGTTATAATGTCACCTGTGTATGTACAAAATAATCCTCCAAGATATGTCATTTTTCATTACCTCTAATCCCATCAAATTCATCAATTTCCTACATTGACATTGCAACACATTTAAAACACATTTTTTTGCAAAGAATGATAACCAATAGAATAAAAGAATTATTTTTTTCAACTACCAAATGATTAGAGACACTGGCGGTGCATCCATCTTCTATATAATCAACTGTATTAGCAATATTATCAAGGTCTTTATGCAAGTTATTAGATAGATGTCGTCTCTCCCTCAGCAAGTTCACTTTGATCACATGCTTACACATGTATCCTTGTATTGAGAAGTTGCAAGAGAACATACATAGATTAGGTGAGGATCTATACAACTCATATCGAAAACAAGGATTGCTTTCACTTGTCACCCATGCTATGCAATCGTCGGTGTCATTGAATGTAACACATGTGGTCATCTGGAATTTGCAAGGCTCGAACCCAAGATGTGTTTTCAATCTTCTCAATATCAAAGTTCCTATAGAAACCATGTTTCTTGCTAACTTGCACCCACCAATAATAGACATAAACATGTGTTGTTAGTTGATTTACCAACCAATCAACACAACGATTTGCAGCAGACTTGACTATTTTCAAGAATCGTCTCTTTAGGTGTGAGTGGTAGGACTCTATGGAACCATTTGTCTCTTGCCCTGCATGCTTTAGTGTATGGAAACATCTAACCCACATACTCATTCTGTTATACCACCATCCCTTAAAATATTCAATGAATGATGGTTGTGTATATTTAAAGTCTTCAATAAATTTGTGAACCTCATTCCTTGCAGAATCCTCATCTATTGAACGATGCATGATATATCCAAGTCTATCAAAAATCTCTCATATTTCTACATTATCTTTGACCTTTGCGATCAAGTTCTTTAACCACGCACATCTAACATGCCAAGAGCATAGATATACATCACACTGAAACACTTCTCTGCATCATGAATAATTTTACTCAATATTTAATATTCTTACATGTGATGTATTAAAATATTTATAAAAATGTACAAAGTTTTAATGAAAAATATAACCCCTGATAGCTTTGATCTCAGCTGTTGCATCATCCACCATGAATGTGTTTAGCCTCCATTCAATATTCTTCAAGTGAACCCATTGGAGAAGAATGTTCATCCAATATGCAATATCATATGCACAAGACCTAGACATAATGACCCATGCCACAGGCACCCCCATATGCTTTGAGTCGAACACAAGAATTGTATACAATTGAAACTGTCATATGACATAAGGTACAATGTATCAATACTATTTTTTATTTGATTGTAAACATTTTCAATTCAAATCTACTAAGGAATACACAACATTGCATTAGTACCAAATGTAGAATCCATGGCCAGTATGTTGTTGTGGCCATATTGAAGCATCCAGTCAAGTTGCTTTGGTAATTGAATTCCCAAAACAAATGGGATTTTCCCATCTCCATCAATAATAGTGGCACTATACTCTTGATATGCAAACCACTTTTCAGGGTTTGCCAAAACACATTGTTGCACAGAAAGAGCATCATTACTATCAAACATGTAGCTTGATGTCTTAATTTTACTATCAATATTTGCAATGTCATCCATGGTAAGAAAATCATCCCTAGAAGATTGACCCTCAAACATGGTCATCTTCTCATGCACCATTTGCTTATGTTTTTTATGCACTGCATCTGCAGGCATGCCAAGCAATAATAATGACTCCACCCATTGATGCAATTGTTTGCTAATATATGGTGCAAAGAAGGACAGGTCTTGTTCCCCAAAACTCATTTATTTGACCGTGACAAGGTATGCCTTCATTTTCCACATGTTCACCTGGTAGTACCATATCAAAACATGGTTTGGCCTATGAACCATGATTCTTATGCTAAAATGACAGGTACAACCACGTTGTGTATGTTTATGACCAGGTCTTCTACCTTTCCCTGATTGAGGAACCAAGGAAGGATCAAAAGGTGCTACATCTTTTTCCCTATAGTCATCTGGTCCATACGCACACTGATACCTATGCAAATCATAAATAATCTTCAAACTATTAATAAATATAATTTATCAATTATTAGAGACAATCTTGCACTGAACAATAGTAAGTATAAACATTTGTAGTTAGCATATGATTCTTGCATGTTGTATTTCAAATGACTATTAATCCTATTTTTTGTATTAAGAGTGGGTTTCCTTTTGTGACTCTTGTAAAATTGAGTTGGGTAGGAGTCCCTTGAACTCTCTCCCTCAATAAATTCATTTAATCTATCATCCTCAATCCAAGCTGAAAACAACTGTGAGCCTTTAAAGATATATGTCTCTCATGATAGGTCTCTATAGGAGAACTTCCCCCTAGGGGGTTGTTGAACTTCTTTGTCCATGATGTGAGACCAATCAACGTCCATCTAGTAGACAAAAAGAAGTGTTATAATCTAACTAAAAATGTGTGTGCATGATATAACACACTTGGTAGAAATTGTAGACATGTTTGATAACCATTCAAAGCATGTTGAGGTTAAATTATTTCAATTATGCCCATTGTCAAAATTTGAGGTAAAGATCCTAAATATATTGAATGTTGATGTTGGCAATGATTATAAAAGTGAAATCAATAATGAATATTAATATGATATGATTTGGTTAATTTCAATATCAAAAATACACAATAGGATTTGTATTCGTGGATATTAAACTTTAGTAACATGTCATAAAATGACTTTTCTTATCATCATGAGTTATAATTCTTTCATACCAGCTAGTAAGATTACCAATGTTTCCATAAGATAACAATAAAGCTAGGTTACTATCATAATTAGGCTAGATGCTCACTCAAATTTCTATGCATTATCATTATTCCATCATAGAGAACTACAATAGGCCAAAAGGATACTCTTGAGAAATCATTAAATCCATAAACATTTAGGATAGTTATTGTTATTAAGGATGCTATAAATCTTGTAGGATGGTCATGTGCCTATATAGTCTTATTAAGGTTAGCATAATCAACAACAATAACAATAATATGTTCTACATAGAATTTCATTAGGCACTAAATTATGAAGGTTTCCACCTTGTTGTTATGCATCAATTAGAAGTCAACCAAAAAAACTAGAGGACTATTTCATAAATGTTAGTATCAAGACTAAGATAATTTCATGTAAAACTCTACCATTTTTCTCTTATAGGATAGTAATCACAAATTGGCTAGTCTTGAATCACTTAATAGGATTTTCATGATAATTTAACATCACTTAAAAATTGTCATAAAATACATCTAGTATCACTAATATAGCATTATCATAAAGTAAAAATATTGTCATGAATAACAAACACAATTGTCCTTGTTTGATTTTATTGAGTATGAAATTACAAACTAGACTTTTTTCAATGATAAGGCCCTCATATTAGTAATGAAGGATGCCAAGGCATAGTAATATTCATGATAGCAATATCATAATTTGACACCCTATGGAAAATAATTCCTACTTATCAATATTCATGATTGTTATGTATCTTAGAACATAGACTTGTGGCTCATTTTCTCATTGATTGTTATAAAACCACCTTAAATAATATTACAAGAAAGGAAGGAAGTTGGGTTGTTATAAAATACCATAATACTACTATGGATAGTCATTTCCTTCTAAGGAAGTCCCTGAGTCACATGGCATCATTGAAATCTATGAGAAAATTATGATAAAATTTGGAAGACTTACAAATGAGGAAAATTACATGAGTGA